>VZTJ01002466.1:1910864-1972570 GCA_013397795.1 Orthonyx spaldingii | reverse complement strand
CTGCAGGTACATGGCAACTATCTCCCACTAAATGTAATTTGGGTAATTTATTATATTTTGTATAGCATGTTCAGATTTCAATTTAGAAACTATTTTAGGATAGTTTCATCATTCATTTTACTTTCTAAGTTAATGTTACCATATCAGCCTAAACCCTCACCAGAACACAAAAAACCTCAGATAATAAACCTCTGTTGTTTTCTAGTTAGTTATCAAAGGATGGGAACGATGGAATCATTTGTTAAAGGTGTGAAAATTTCAGTCAGTCACATGTTACTCAAGACTGTGTTGATTTTGTGACTTCTGGCAATTATTTTTTCCTGGTACTGTTAGACCAAAAGATTTTGAACATGCACCAGGTGCTACATAAGTTTATTTCAGTGTGCATTGGCAAGAATCAGTAGTTTTAAACTCCCAAAGTAGTCTTCCTAAATTGTTACAGTTATAAAAAAAAAAATTGCTTTTTGTAGATGTTCACACTTTGGGAGTAGTTTTTACATTTTCAGCATCCCATGTTATGACAGCACAGCTCTAATACCATAAACATTTTTGGTTATCCGGTTTTTACTGAAAATTTGTAGTTACTAAAATATTTATATGATGAATGGTTCTGTCCAAGCCGTATCTTTTGAGAAGCAAAAGGTGAACTTTAGACTTGAGTTGTGCACAGAAGCTGCTGTTGCTGCACTGTGATCTCTGGGGCTCTGTGTGGGCCCAGACCTCTGCCCATGGCTGCAGGGCCAGAATCCTGCCCTGAGCCTCCCTCTTCCAAACCACTGCTGCAACAAAACCTTTCCATTGATCTGACACCAAATCCAGCTTAAGCTGAAAAAGATGCAGCTCTAGCTGAGCAAATGGCGTTCTGTGCCTGTGTGCCCACTCTGGCTTTATTTGCAAATCTGATTTACAGGCCGTGGCAGTGGGTAATTCAGAAAACTGCAAACATATGACTGAAAAGTCCATCACTTGCTTGACAGTTCTACTCAGCCATGCAGGCATTGGGGTTTTATTTCTGACTTTTATTCTGCAGTGCTGTTGCCGAGACCCAGCATCAGGAGCTGTGGCACAGACATCTGGGAGTGTTCCTGTGTCCGAGCTGAGTTGTCATGGATGTTCTGGTTCTTTAGCACACCTACCAGGCTACAAGGCACCCTCATGCCATAGGAGTTTTAAAGCACACCATGACTTGTGCTATGACTTATGTAGAACTTGTGTTGGAATTTTAAACTGGAAATACTGTGCCCAAATGTTGGGGTTGCTCAGCCCACCCTGGAATGTTGGTGGGATAACTCAGCTGTATGAAACCACCCCTGGAAAATGAAGTGGTTTCTCCCTGAGTTACCTTACCTGGATATGTTAATCACAACCTGTCCTCTGACCTGATCACTTGCTCTCTCTGTACTCCCCCACCTCCCTCTCCTCCCCTGTGCCCCTTGCCCCCTAGCCAGACCCTATAACAAGGGTCTCCCAAGGCCATTCGGCTCTTTCGCCACTGGACCCCTTCAGGAATAAAATGCTCCTGGAACTCCATGCGACTGAGCCCTCTGATAACCCTGGTAATGCTTTAGCCATCAACCTGGGGGGAGGTGAATACCTGCCAGAACACCGGCTGGGGTAGAGGACAGAATTATCTGCTCCAGTACCCGGCAGTACTGGCCAGAGAGGTCTTTCAGAGCCTCCAAGACCCTCCTGGTAAAAGCAGAAGTTCCACCCGCCCCACACCCTCCCCTGGGACAGCGTTACCCAAATCCTTACCATCAGTTCTGACTATCTTAGGAGTCCAGCAATAGCATTGAGTGGAATCAAAGTATGAGGAAGCAGAGAGTATTACAAGGAAGGAGCCAAAGGAAATCATCAGGTGTAATGGGCCTGATCTTTCATTTATGGTGGTGTTTTATATTTTGTGCAGATCAGGGAGATGCTCTGTAGCCTTTAGTTTCGCTACTGGGAAGAAACAATGTGCCTTTAAAGAGGTAACAGGTTTCACACTGCAAACAACAACGCTCTTCTGTTGGCATGGTCACACTGAATATTTGTTTCCTTTGTGTGCTGGGTGAGTCAATTGCTTCCTGTGGTACCTGTGAGAGGCTCAGTCCCTTCCCTCTGTGTGGGAGCAGGACCTGAAGCACCAGACACTGTGCCTCGGCTGAGGTGCTGGCAGGTGGACCCATCAAGGTGTGACCACCTCTGGCTGATGCCACAAGTTGGTCTTGACTGACAGTCACAAACCCAAAGCTGAATATCACAATTGAATATACTTAGAAAGAAAATAAAAGATGTTTCCCGCCAAAGTCTTATTAATTTGTCAAAAATGTACGTATTCTTAGTAGCAGATGGTCAATAATAGATGATTGATGACCTCCTCTGTGTAAATTAATGGCTGTAATTCACTTGAGGGGATCTGCTGATGTCATAAGCTGCCAGAGTGCAGCTTGAGTGATTTATTAACAGCTGCAGAAATTCTAGACTGTATTACATCCTTGTATTCACTTAGGGTCTGCAGATTTTTATTTATAAAATGTGTAGGTTTGAATTTCTTGATTATTATAGGGATCTCTTCTGTGACTTTAATACAGGGGCACGGTGAAGAAATGCTGACTAGAAAAGCTCAGATACTTGCCTGTGATTAAAGGGAGATTTTCTCTACTGATGCATATCAACATCATCCCTTCTCTTCATTTTTGAAACCAGCTAATCAGTATCTGTAGAGGTTTACATAAGTCCTGTTTTGGGTTTTGTTTCCCCCCACCATCAAATATAAACAGTGTCATTATCTTCAGATACAGGAACCTCTGTCACTCAATGCTGTAGTCACAGCCTCTGCACACATTGGGCTGTGTTCAGCACAAAAAGATGCGAGAGGGTTGAGAGCTAAACAGGAACAAGTGCTATCTCTAGTAATAACTGGATTTTGCTGTTTAGGAAGAAGGCAACAGACACAGAGGACTAGAAAAGGTGCCTGGAAACCAAAAGTCTTTGTGTACAGGGAAGAGACTCTGCCTGTTCAGGGAGAAAACCTTCCTTTCCTCCATAAAGTTCTTGAATGGTGAAAATAAAAATTTTCTGACTATGGATCCTAGATTTATCACACCCTTCTAACATGTGAACATATGCAAGCATATGAAACAATATTAATTTCCATTCCTTTTTCCTCCTTCCAAAAAAATAGGAGCTGATTAGGATGATATTAAATCCTGTTTCTCAAACAAGGGATACATTTACAAAATGCAATTCGAGTTGTAGAGGAAGAGGAAAAGGGAGATGAGAATAAATTACAAAGAATTGCATGGCAGGAAGGAACAGTCAGAATTCATTTGCAAATAACTATGCACATTACATTTGCTAAAGATGCAGAATTTCTTGAGAGAATTCACAGCAAATGTTTGGATGCCAGTTAGAACCCAGTGAAAACCCTTCTGGTCTTTTCTCTTTTCTCTCTTCTATGGGATTAGTTTTGTTTGTGGATAGTTAGATTTCACCAGACCTTGGGAGAGTGCTGCAGTAATTGTCCTCAGCAAGGAATGCTGTTTTGCTCCTGCTTTCCTTCACCAATGTCTGTCTCTCTGACCTGTCTCTGTGTAAGAGGTGCAAATAGAAGGAAGGTGGTATTTGTACAGAAAACAAAGGTTAGAATTTGATGAAAAACAGGCTCCAGATACTGTTCACTGCCTTGAGGCAATGCCCTTTCAATTCATTGTGAGTTTACTAATTTCAGTAAGCCTGTTACTGCTCTTACAGTGTCATGGACAAAGCCCAATCACATCAGGAACCCACAATGTTAGATATTATACAAATGCACAGAAAGATATCAAAAAGGTATTTTAAATAAAAATGTGGTGGTGTTTGGTTTTGGTTTTGTTGTTGGGGTTCTTTTTGTTTATTTTGGGGTTTTTTTGTGTTTGTTTTGGGTTTTTCTTTCCTGAAATTAAATGCTCACTTCTGGATGCTTTTAAAATTGCTTATGGTTTTGCAGTAGCACACCTCTGGAAGCTTGACTCTCCTGGCTCACCTCTAACTTCACAGGAACTGTACATACAGCAGGCAGGTGACCAGCTGGACCATGGCCAGCCCATGATTTACAACTTCCAAGGCAGTTGTGAAAGTGTCCTCCATTTCTTCTTGAAGTGTATCTGAATCCATCCCTTTCCTTTTCAAACTCAGCTTAGGTTGGTTGGGGTTGCTTTTCCTTGTCTCTCTGTGTCTTTGCTTTGCTTGCTTACTTTGGATGAAGTTTGTATGAAGGCTGCTATGCAAAAACATCGAGAGCTTGGCAAGTATCTTCCTTAAGCTGTATTGATCTCTGAGATTTTCATGCTTTGGAGGGAGAAGTTGTTACTGTCTTCCCAAAGTTCCATTGTTACTCAGAGATTCATTCTATTGCATGAGTTTTTAATTTTCTTTTGCCATGCCAACAAGGAAGGCTGCTAATTCTGGGTTTTTTTTTAATAACCAGCCTTTTTCTCCCCACACAGACAGGTAAATCAGTGCAAGAGAGAGTCCCAAGGAGTTACGATCTAGAGTATTTCTCCCCATTCCTGCAAGTTCTGAGACAATTTATTCTACAAAGAACAGCAAGATGCCCCAGGTCCTCTGTAACAGAGAGAAAACAGAGGTAGTTGGTTACAGCTGACCTAATCCTGAGTGGCCACCGGAAGAAACAATGGACTGCTTATGGTAAATAGTAGTGAACCAGGTCCTGCTATGCAGACTCTTTGGGCTGCCTGGACCACACCTGTTCGAAGGGAGGAAGGAATTTCATTCATCCATTACAGATTGCTGAATCCAAAGAGATAGTACTTCAGTTCTGTTGCTGAACAGATTCTCCAGCCATGTGAACAGCAGTGGGAGCCTGTGTGTCAAGTGATAGAGCAAAACCTTGGGTTTCACCTTGCAAGCTTTGTTCTTACAGAAAGTTTGGGTGGGTGCTTTTTTTTTCTTGGAGGGAGTTGTTTTGGGTCTTTTGTTTGTTTTTGTTTGGTTTGTCTTTTAAGGTACGGGATCATGGAATATTTCTGGTAGTTACTGATCTGATTCCACCTGAGCATGCTGATCAAAGTGTTATTTGTCCATCCATATTTATCTACGTTACTTGTGCTAATACACACCTGAAAAAAGTAGTGTCTGTTTCTAAAATCATCCAAAGAGCAGAAAAAGGGCAAAGAAAAGACCCATAAATGTCCTTGTTTCATGTTCTTGTTGCAGATTTTCGTGCACTGACACTGTTCTGCCATTCTCTGATTACAGAATCTAACAGTAATTTCTTCTCATCACTGCTTTTGGATTTGTTGGTGAGATATGTGGGTGTTCATCTTTCTCCCTCTCCCACCAGAGCCTGTCAGGTCTTTGGCTTTTCCTGATAGAGGATTGTTCTCAGGTGTTTTTTGGTTGCTTTTTTTTTAATTTTTAAATCATGGGATGCTGAGTCCTTTTATGCTCCATCAGCACTAAAGAGTTACCTCACAGTGAGCACTGGATGCACATGCAAATCATGTATCCCTTCTGACATAAACCACACAGGCACTTTGCCAAGAGTAAATCCCATGAGAAGGACAGTAAATCAAGCACAATGTTCTCTTTTCCCTGTGGATACCTCAAGCCCCAGCTATTGTTTCTAGAGAGGCTCCCTTACCCAGCAATGGTGCAGTGACATGGATAATTTGTGCACTTGTAATTTTGACTTCATATTCAAGGGCTGGCATAAGAATTTTCCTCTCCTTGGGGAAAAAAAAAAAAAGGAGGGGGGGAAAAAGAGAAGAAAAAAAGGAAAAATAGAGCATTTCTGTCAAGTGGCAAAAAATAAGGTGAGTGCATCTCTGCAGCATTTCTATCAAGCAAAAAAGAGTTTACTTGCTCATTACTTGCTCAGAAAGGGGAAAACATATCTCCTACCATGTGATTACACTTTTTGGAAGAATGCATGAGGTTAAATTAGGGGAGGGAAGGATGAGGAGTCAAAAAAATTCTGTCCCTTTTTGCTTCATTTATCTATTTTGGGGAAGAATAAAAAGTATGAGCTGAAGTAAGTTTGGACCAGATGATCTATCAACACCTGCAACAATGGAAAATGTCTCAGGATTTAATATATGCAGCTACTGAGCATCTTTTTTTCTTGCATGCCTGTTACATTGGAGGTAGCTTTGAGACCAGGTTGGAAGGAAGCCAGAAAAAACCTTTAGACATTTGGATACAGAACCAGCTATCAGTTATGTGGGAAAAACCACTTTGGTTTTATTTCATGTTGAAAGACATACAGGAATCTTGGTGTTCCTCTGGTGATTCAACTCTACAGTGCAAATTATCTGCTTTGCTGTATCACCCTTACAATTCTGCAGATGGGAGTGTCACACCATTTTACATAACATTGGCCCTAAAACTACTTGACCAGCCTCAGGAGAGGTTCATGAAGGTCCAAGGCAAATTCACTCTGTAGAGGTGGAATTTTTGGTGACTTTCCCTTTGGTTTTTTAAAATCATTGTCCATTTAAGGTGCCAAGCTTAGGCTGATTGAAAGAGATTGTCGCTCTGCTCTTTTGGTAATCAGAGATCACTGTAAAATGTCACAAAGTGGGCACTCTGTCTCTGTCTGCTTTTCAAAATTTTGGTCATAATGCCCAGTTGCCTACTTAGTTTGCGTAATGGTGAGTTCTGCTAAAGTCTCTGTAATAAATAATTTGTTTACTCAGAATAAAAGAAAAATAGATCATTTGTCTGTGCTTACTTTTGAGGCTTTCACTCAGTGTGCTTGTGATAAGTATGTGTATCTCAGTGCAATGGAATTAGAGTTTTGATAAGATGTCTTCCCTAAATATGATAGAAAGTCTTGCTGGACTCCAAAGAGCAATGCAGTAAATCTGCCTCAGTTATTATCACTTCAGGAACTGTCATAATTGACCTGTTTCCTTGTAGCTGTAAAGCACATTGAAAGATGTCACTGTAAAAAGCCTTTTCACTCTGCTCTCAGCTCTGTCTAGGACTGAAGTATGGAAAAAAATACCTGTTTACTGCCATGGATGTACATGGAGATGGCTTGATGCCTCTGTTCTTAAGCCATGGAAAGACCGTGTTGTTCATGGAGGCAGAATGGAAGGCAAGAGATGGAAATTTTATCTGTGCTCATTTTTTCATACAGGCAAGTGAGAAATTACCAACACATCTGGACTGGGCTTTGCCTTGGCAACAAGGGGTTTTTTTGGCTTGAAAGGGTTTGGTTTGGTTGTTTTTTGGTTTTGTTTTCTTTTCTCCTTTACAGACTCCATCCTGATGACTTCGGCATTTGTGTGAAAGCGCAAAGTGGTAGATGCAAGAGGCAGGACTGCAAGCTCTGAAGTTAGTGAGTGGGTTGATACTTTTAAATGGCAGAAGGATAGAATAAAAAAAAAAAGGGATATAATGTATTCTAGACATGCCTGCCTATTCTTCTGACGTTATTTTTCTGCAGACAGCGCCTTCCTCTTGGTGAGTCTCAGAAGCTGTCTCTCTGCTTTTCCTCTTAGTTGTAACATTTCACTAGAGCGGTTTACAGAGGGAACATTATGAAAACACAAAATGCTTTGCTGGAAATGGTGCCATTAGGGGATAGGGAAAGGCTGGGATGACAGATTCCTCAATGCAATTCTAGTTTTGCATGTGAAACATTTCACTAATCTCCTATCTCCCTCTGTTATTTCATTGTCTTTCCAATCTTCTTTTTATACCCTATCAGTAAGTTAATGAAGTCTACCCCAAAGGTTTGCTATGTGCGTTAAGTGTTTGAAAAGTGCATTGCAGTGAAGTAAAAGATCCTCCTGAAATCCAGCCTTTCACATTCTCCTCCTTTCCCTTTATTTAGAGGAAGAATGAACTTGTATCCAGCTTTCTAGATGAACTGGAAAAAAATGTTCTTTCTGATTTGCTATAACTTTCTGACATTCCTTCTCAGCCTTCTGACAGAAGTAACCATAGTCATGGCAGTGCAGTGTTAGGTCTTGCAAGATGAAAGCTGATTGGCAATTTTGGCTTTCTTGAAATTTCTGGGGGGTTTGAAGACCTGGATCAGCTTTCTAGGAGGGTATAGTTTTACCAGCAGGAGCAAGGAGGTCCCAGTGTGCAGATACTGCTTTCATGAAGCATTGACAAAGAAGCAGCCTGTGCTCCAAGACTGAGGGCTCACATGATTCAGGGTGCTGAGTCTGTAGTGAAGACCAGTCACTTAAATGCCAAGCCCATTTACTTCTTTGAAGAATTCCAAGATGCCTCTGAGGGGAGGTGGAGAGAAACAGGGAAACTTGGTCAGTGACACACCAGGATAAACAAGGAGTTTCCCTGTTCGGAGTTAGTGAGAACATGGATGGAGTGATCAGAGTAGATGCTTTCCCAACCTGTCTACATACAGAAAGCAAATCCATTTTGCTTCTCTTGCTTTGCTGTTCTTTCTCATTCCCATTACCTGAATGCAAAAGAACGTCTAACAATGGGGGAAATTTTTCTTGATTCTTCTCAATATTGATGGGAAGCCCCTTTTTCTTTTAAGGAGCTCTGGTTTCTCTAGTCAGTGTTTTTTCACACAAAGAGGAACATGTGCCGACATGTCAGAAAGCTGCTTCTCCAACAGGTGTCTGCCAACATGAGAGGTCATACCTACCTGGCCTGCCATGAGCAGAGAGAGGCTGCTCTCTCTCTCAGGGCCTCAGAGCCCAGTTTATCATTAGTCTTCTTCACATCCTGACTACCCTGGAAAAAAATAACTATTTGCTGACTGCCAGGCAGCTAATAAATGATTAGTCCCAAGAAAAGGCTGCTAGGTTCAAATCTGTAGGTGGCATGGCAGGGGGATGGCAGGGAACAGCTGTCTATGTGCAATGACTTTTTTAGGGAAAGCTGAAGGCAGTGGGAAGGCCCTGGTTTCACTGAGGAACCTTGAGGGTAAGAGCAATGCCTTATTAAATGTCTAAGTAGTCAGATTGACTCTGTCTTGTGCACCCACAACAGGATTCCAGGCTTGAGATCAGACATTAAGGACTGCCTTGTGTTCCTGTGCATAAAGGGCACTGTGTGTAAGGCCCAGCTGCCAAAGATGTTGCTGCATGTGCAGTGTTGTGCTGAATGCAGAGATTACTGCACCTTCACAGCAAACCCTGAAGGTTTTCCTTAGCTGCCTCAAGAAATACAGCAACTTTATTCTTTGCTTTGAAACAGCTTCTGTGCTGAAACTGAGAAGCACAGAAGAATAACCTTCCTTTTTCCAGTCCAGCTTTGCTTTTGGTAGTGTGTTCCTCTCCTCAAGAAAGCCTTAGACCTGGTATGTAAGATCAATGCCTTTAAAGGACTCCATGACTGAAATCAGAACTTGCTCTTTCTTATAGCTCCCTCATAGGTCTTGGTCTTCTTTTCATTATGGTTAAATAATATATATTCACTTTAACTTTTTCATAGTAGCACCTAACATCTGATATAGGTATTCTCTTGGTTTCTGCCATCCTTTTTTGTCCAGAAAGAATAGATACACAGAACTGATCAATGCTTTCAGTTATTTGTTTTTGGTTTTGTTTTGGTTTTTTTTTAAATATTAAAATAAACCCCAGGATTCTAACTTACAAGACCCTACCCTGCCTCAGCTTCTTTGTGAGACTGTGTATGATGCCCAGCCTGCCACTGTTATTACACCCCATAATAACCATTATAGCCTGGTCTCTAGGCTTTTATCCTTTTCATCCAGTATCCATTAGGTGCAGCAGGCAGAGCTTGTAGGGCAGGGTTGGCCAGTCTCAGCATCCTTGCCTCAAAGAGGCCACTTCGCTGCAAACCCCCTCCCCCAGGCATTGCTGTCAGAGCTGCTCTGACCATCTGGCCATGCTCAGCTTGGGCAGTGGACACCCCTCCTGAGGCTGCTGCATCTTTGAACCTGGGCTCTGTGTGTGGATCTCAACCCATACCTTCTGCATTCACACAGAAATGCAGACACTTCTTCTGCATTCTTCCAATTGCTTTATGTTGGGAGTGGAATTTTAGATTACAAATCTGACAAGCAAGGAGCAGTGGTCTAGTTACAATCCCTGTTAAGCTTTTAAAGCCAAATGGCCCCTCATAAGTGAGAAGTCATCAGTGTAGAAGCCAGATACTTGTTACTTAAGCTAGACATAAAAAATGAAAAAAAATCCAAACCTCTCTTAGCTGTTCATTTTTTCCTCATATGCTTGTTTAGTCAAGGCAGAAAAATGTGTGTGGTTAAAGTACTAGTAAGTGGAATTTGCAGGAGGGGTTCTACTTTTGGTGTATTTTTTGTCAGCATTTTGTAGCTAATGCCTAAGTGCTGTACTATGGAGTAGTTCTGCTAGAGCATGTCCTAGCCCATATTCCTCTCTGCTCTGTAAGGGAAAGGAAACTCTACAGGTCATAAACGAGTAATCTAGTGATTCACAATATCAGACAGACACTATAGAGCAGGCATTTTGCAAAATTCTGCTGCCTTAGTCTAGCTGTTCATCTGTCCGTTTCTTGTTGTGTAAGGTGTTTTCTCAAATCTTGTGGGCCAGATGATTTGATTTTTATGTGAATTTTCAGTTTCTTTAGAAGTAAAAGGTTTTCTGAAGTGGAATTTTGCTGATGAAATCTGTTAATGGACTGTGTCTCTGTAACCTCTTGTAGTGAGATGGTAGGTACAGACAGGACAGACTGACAGGGACATTTCTGTGGGGGTGAGGGCAGCACAGAGTCAAGGTTTCTTTCAAACAAGGGATTACTGGATCCTTGTTTGCTCTCCTGCTGTTTGCAGTCTTATTTATGAGTATACTCTTAGTCCTCCTATTTTAGGAGAGAATTGTGAAAAAGGTGATTCATCCCTCATGATACCTGACATCCTCTGACTCTCTGGAGCCTGGATAGTTTGTGTACCCTGTACAAACTTGGGTGACTGCATTAGTTTTGTGGCTTCCTGTGGTCAACATTTGATCCTTTTGGGTCATCTCTCTCTGATTCCTTTGACTGTGGAAATGCTGATATGCTTAGACATCATGGCAGGGACGCACATGTTCTCTGATGGCCTTGCTTTTTGGCAAAAGACACAAGTAAGCTTGGCTTACCTGTTTTGACTCTGTCATCGCCCTCATCTCAAAGTGAATTGAGAACTGTCAGTTTTTCTGTCAGCCCCTCCTCAGTGCTAGAGCCATTTCAAGGTAACAGTGAGACCTGGCAGGCCATCCCGTCTGCAAGGTGTTAAATTTCTTGTTTGGGTTAGTTTGGTCAGCTATGCATTATCCTGCTGGCAGGAGCCTGGACACAGATGAGGTCACCACAGCTGTCAGGAATTAATTTAGGTTAGGAATTTGGAGAAAGCAGCAGTCCGTGCTTGTGCCACCTGAAGGATGTCACATGAGCTCTGTGTTCTTCACACCGCTTGTGCCTCAGGATTAGTCATGAACTTCAACAGTCAATGGGCAGAGTGTTTTCTTCAGGAAACAACTATTTGTGCTGTGCAAGCTTTGCTGGCTTCTGGATTGCCAGATGAAATGTGATGCATGATGACCTAAATGGATTGATTCCTGGTTGCCTGGAGGAGCTGGTACTGCTGGTTACAAGACTGTCTGAGGTGTCTGGGATAATAAACTCTTCAGTCACAAGACAGGTGCCAGAGAAGGATCTAGGACTTTCCTTGAGAATGAATTTCTGCTGAAATATTTTTTCCCCATCAGACTGGTACCCTAATTTATTGACTTTCAGTTCTTGTTTTGTGTCTATACTTGTTCTCCTGAATCCTTAAAAATGCAGATGCCTGTGTGTATGCATTTGTCCAAAGTTTCCTAATGCTCTGAACCATGGGGGCTTGGACATACTGCCTTCTGTGGAAAGCTGGTTCTTGTAGTAAGTTCAAAAATTGTATTCTGTAACTGCTTAACATTCTCCAGTATTTAATAGGAAGATCCAGTTACTCTCCACAGGCTATGAATTTAGAAAACTGAGAACTAAATAGAGACCAGGGACTGTCCCAGTATTGACCTTCTGACTACCCATTTCTTGCTCACTGCCCCAAATTACCTCTTTTCTATAGCAGAGCAATGTGATGATCTTACTTGCTCTCTGTGTTTTTGTAAGTACAAAAAATTACCAGGATATTTTAAATTAGCTCTTAATAAAGCCTTTCTGATTTATTGCAGACTCCTCTGGAAAGTTAAGCCTCCCATAAAATCCTGTAGCAGTGATTTGGAAATTTAATTATGTTTTTGCTTCAGAGGTTATGAAAAAAAATTTCTTTGTGAGGGAGGGGAAGGGAAGCTGAACTTTTGAAATCAGTCTCTTGCACTGAGGAAGGCCAGCTAGAGCTAGGTTCATGAATAAAACTTGTTTTTATGGAGCAAGCTTTCTAAGCAAAGAAAAGACAGGCTGTAACTGAGAGCTCATATTCAAGGAAGCTCTTGAGGCCAACATCAGCAAAACTTTTGGTTTATTACCACAGTGCAGGCACAGCTACACTGTTGTAAAATAAGTGAGCTAAAAGAATATTACCATTTAGCTCTGTTCTGCATGCTAAGTATTAAGTGTACACAATTGCCCATTCTGGGTGGCGGTGAGGATGACGATGCACAGGCAGGATGTTACCACCATCTCTATCCAAACCCATGAAAATCCCTCACCACAGAGTATTCACATGGAGGAGTGGCTGATACTGCTTTCAGAAGGAAGGATAAGTGCCAGGACCTTGATCTGTCAGCTTTAAGACCAGGTTTTTGCCCTTTTCACCCCTTCTATGCCATTCAGCTAGTGCCTTTTAAAAGCTTTATTCTAGCCTTACATATTTACCTACAGCCACACGTCAAAATCAATACCTTCTATTTAAAATTCATTTGATGCATTACAGTACTGGAGAGAATTTCCAGTGGGAACACTGGGAAATTGGAGGTTAGTTACCAAGTAAATATCTGAGGTCTGGTGCCAGAAGGCTGTTCTAGTTTCATAAGGACAACTTAATAATTTTTTGCCTTTGTGTATGTCAAAATCATAACTGAACGATCCTTGCTTGTGATTCTAAAGAAATTTGACTGAGCTCCTTTTCTCTTTTTTCTCTCAGTGGCAGCTTCTAGGGTTTTTCCACTCAGGTTGTGGAAAAACCTGGTCTAATCAGGCTGCACAAGACCAAATACATCCCCTGTCTTGGTCCCCTGGGTCATCAGAGCTCTTCTTTGCATTGTTCCTCCTGATGCTTAATCCAACCTGCTGTGTAAAGGAGGCTGCTCTAATTGTGTTTGTTCCCTACACAAATTTTCATGGTAAACAAAGATTTTGCCATACTTTTCATTATGCTAGAAATCTTAGCAAAATACTACCTCAACTAATGGCTTTTTCTCCCCTAACAATTTGGGTCCAGCTGTTCATTTGACAAATAATGGTGTTGCTCTTTTCTTTTAGCACCCTCTGATAAACCAAGAGTAAATTACTGACTGACCTACTTACTGGGATTGCTTAAATAATCCTCAATATGGCAGTATAATTTGATGCCTTAAAATACAGGGCATACAAGTTGCAATTTAAAAGAAAAAATACTGGATGTTAACCCAAATGGGTAACATAATAACCTGAGGAATATGTTTCATATCTAAAGTTCCCCTCCCTTTTTTTCCACTTCAGCAACACCATTTTTGTTCTCCCCTCTTGTACCTGAACTAATTCCTGAATTTCTGAATGAATATTTCACCCGTCTCTGAATGGGTGAAATACTAATGGTCTGGAGCTAAACTAAGATATGTGTTTTCTGTCCTTAGTAGTATGTTTTAATGGGAGAAAAAAATGCATGCTTGCATTACACCATTTCTTCCTTTGTGCATTCTTCCTGCATCTCTGAGCAATTCTCAGTGATGGTCCATTTAAAAAAGAAAAGTATTTCAGTAATAGGGGGAATCACTAAGATACTAAATTTTCTTCCTTAAAAAGGTGATGGAAATGTTTCAAAGTCAACAGTCAGGCAATCATCTTCCTGATTTAGCAAAACATTGTATTTAATTCTACCTAATAAGCATTTTGTGTTACAGATTTATGCTTTAGCACTGAATCTCGATTTCTTTAGATCCAGAATGTCACAGGTCTATAACCATATTTGTCTGTTTGGGACCATTTCACAGAATCACAGAATGGGTCAGGTTGAAAGATACCACAGTGGTCTGATCCCACTTCCCTGCTCAAGCAGGACCATCCCAGAGCACACAGAACAGGGTCGTGTCCAGATAGATCCTGAATATCTCCAGGGAGGGAGACTCCACAGCCTCTCTGGATAATGCGTTCCAGCGTGCAATCACCCACACAGTAAAGAAGTTCTTCCTTGTGTTGAGGTTAAACTTCCTGTGCATCAGTTTCTGCCTGTTGCCTCTTATCCTATTACTGGGCTCCATCCTCNTCAAGCAGGACCATCCCAGAGCACACAGAACAGGGTCGTGTCCAGATAGATCCTGAATATCTCCAGGGAGGGAGACTCCACAGCCTCTCTGGATAATGCGTTCCAGCGTGCAATCACCCACACAGTAAAGAAGTTCTTCCTTGTGTTGAGGTTAAACTTCCTGTGCATCAGTTTCTGCCTGTTGCCTCTTATCCTATTACTGGGCTCCATCCTCTTGGCACCCTCCCTTCCGATACTTGTTAGCATTGATGAGGTTTCCTCTCAGTTTTCTCTTCTTGAGGCTGAAGGCCCAGTTCCGTCAGCCTTTTCTCGTGAGATGCTTCAGTCCCTTAACTCTCTTTGTTGCCCTCCACTGGACTTGTTCCAGGAGCTCCATGTCTCGCTTGTCCTGAGGAGCCCAGCACTGGACACAGCACTCCAGCTGAGGCCTCACCAGGGCTGAGTAGAGGGACAGGATCACCTCCCTCAACCTGCTAATGCACCCCAGGGTACCATTGGCCTTCTTGGCCACAGGGCCACTGCTGGTCATGGACAGCTTGTTGTCCACCAGGACCCCCAGGTCCTTCTCCACAGAGCTGCTTTCCAGCATCTCTGCCCTCAGCCTGTCCTGGTGCATTTTTTTCAGTAATAAGTAAGATATGAGAAAAGGTACTATTCCCTCAAAATTCTCTGCTGATTTTTCTTCTTAGTCGCTACCTTCTTCCTACTATGTTTATTCCAGTCCCCATATTATATAATTTTGACACACTATTGCTTGCCTACAGAAATAATTATCAACTAACTTCAAGTTTCATAAATGCTGAGTTCCAGTTCAAAGCTTGACAAGGATGGATCTACTTTTGATTATTTCTGCACAGGCATGGCAAGCTCCCAGTGGTCTCTAACTAAGAGACCTTCAAGGCAGTTGTATTTGTCATGATTCACCCTGTTTTATCATAGAGTTTGGCCTGAAGTTTCTGAGCGTGGCTGAATTTCAGAGTTGCTGAATGCATATCCTGGTCATCACTTTGGATAAGTTACTTCATTGCAAATTTCTAATTTCCACTTAGTTGATTAAGCAACCTCTTAGGATTTGGGCCTTAGTGTAGACATCACTGAAGACTTCCAACAAATGTGTGGTTACTGGCAAAATAAAAAATGTTGCAACTTCAGCTCTGTAGAAGCCTCTGCTCACACCTACAACCTTGGGTTAAACAATTTATTACACAATTAGGAATCCTCTCCATATGGGTTTATTTGATTCCTGTTCTAACAAGGACAAGTGCCAGACATTGAAAAAATTAATGTCTGATCCAGCATACTTTATTCTGCCAGAGGAAGGGCTTTATTGAATGAGAAGGATTTCCACAGGAAACTGAGAGAAAACAGAGCAACTTGGAGTGGTTAGAAAAAAGTGTCAAATCTACCTTAGCAACTTCCAACAAAGAAGTGGGAACATCCGGATTAAAATGAAATGCTTGGTCACTTCAGTGTCTGTGGAACAAGACTAAAAATTACCTAGTGACAGTACTCAGCTTCTGGTTCTAACCAGGCATTGCATTTACATTCAAACAAGACAATGAGGAAGAAAAAGGACTCAAGAAAGAAGAACTTGGCTATGCTACAGAGGTTTGAGAACCATCTGGTGGTAGTTGAAATACGTGAAAAGTTGTGGAGCCAGGTTTGTTTACTGAATGTCTTACAGAGGAATTAGAATACAGCTTCTCTTGCTCAATTTTAGGACCTATGTACTACTGTCATGTTGTCTAGGAGATTAATGAATTATCTCACAAAGAAAATGATGAAAGCATTGTTATGACTCATGTAAGACTGGACTGAGAAAGCAGTGGGCAATGTTACAGAAGCAATTAGATATTGACCCTAAGTGGGGAAGGACTCAATAAATTCAGCAATCTTTATTTCAATAGTGGATAGTAGGAGAGAAGAAGAAAGGAGAAATTAATAAAATGCATGTGATGCCACTCAGCTGCATTTCTCCATCTGCTCGGGATCCCAAGTGTTTAGTCAGCATTACTGGCACAGGCTTATTGTAACACCTAATTCTTGTTCAGTGAGAGGCACTACAACACTTGCAAAATGTAAGTACCAAAACTGTGCAAAAATCAGAGGCAAGAATGAAATTCAGTAGCTCCTTCGCCTTAACAAATGCTTCTTGCCTGCTCTTTCCAGTCAACTTATTCTGCAATATGATCACAGAGGGATCATGGTTAGTTGTCCTTATAGTAAACACTGCAAAGCATGTTAAGTTTTTTGCATTCTCTCTCTCAGTGTTTGCCTTCAAAGAAACTCCATGGAGATATTCAAACTAACTGCCGGGTAGCAGGTGTAAATTAGCCTGTATGAATCTTTATGCTGCATATGCTTTATGGTTTTCAGGATCTGGGATAGCTCTTTTAATACTCCATGCTATGAGATGACATTGGAAGTCCACCAGTTTTCAATCTCCATGTTGCTGTAAGTGAGGTTTTTCCCTATGGCATGGTCAGTTTGAGCTGGGTTGTGCTCTCTTTTTTGGTGTTCCATGGTGAATGCCTGGTATTTGTTTTAGCACCATGAGGTTCTGGAAAGAGACTGCAAGATGTTTCATTGCATCACCCTTTCTCATGCAGCAGGGTGTCTCTAAATTTAATAGACATGTCACATGAGAAGTGTTTCTTCAATTTGGAAAGAAGTGTTAAAAGAAAAGAGTAGAGGATTTTCTCAGCAGTATCAGGAGCAGGGTTTCTCCCAATATTTGCATGGTCTACTGAGACAGGTTTCTTCTTAATTTCCATTCCAGAGGTCAACAGGTGGAAGATCACGTCTCTCAGTGGGAAAACCTGCTCTGAGACACTTATTCCAAATGGTTTGAAAGGGTGTGGTTGTATGTGCAAGTCCCAGCAAGTGCCAGTTGCACTTCTTTACCTGGCTGGAAACCCTCTTGAAGTCTTCAGTAGTAAGGCAATGCTCAGCCTGAGAGGGAGCAGACAGAGAACAAAGTATTCACAGTATTTAGACATTTTTTTCGGTCTGTGGACAAGATAAATTAATGCACTGGGAACCAGAGAAGAAATGCAAGGGAAAAAACCCACAAATTAAATAGTAAGGAGACTATGGTTTCATGTTTAGTCTGCAAATTGTCGGGATGTCCTGTGTGCCCATTATGGCTCCAGTGGTGTTTCCCGTTATATCCCTCTACAGTCTGATCAAATAGAGAGTGTATCTAATTCCCATTATGCTTTAAGGGACCTAAACCCCTACTTTTTCTGTCTATTGTTTTTCTTTTGGGCAGGCTTTGTGAATACATTGTGAGAAGAGATGTTTCCTTCTGAGCCATTTGTTTTGTACTAGCAAGGAAAGGCAGCTTCCTTTACTGCTCAACAAAGGATGGTTCTGCAGTGAAGTGTGTGTTGACAAATCCAAAATATGCCCTGGCAAGGAATTGCTCCTATGAAATAGGTGTAGAGGCCCATGAGAAATACATGTGTTGGGAAGACATTCCCATCGCCACATGGACCTAGGGGTACAATGGCAGCTGGAGTCAATGGCTACCTTAGGCAAGATGTTTGAAAGAGCAACATCTCCAGGATGAACATAGGAAGAAAGCTTGGACTGTGCAAATCATTTTGTCCAACAGACGAAGCCCTAAAATGGTATTGGAGCATCTGGAAAAAAGAAGATAGCCTTTAAAATCAGGAGACATAAAAGTGTTTTTCCAACCCACAGCAAAGCAAAAATTTTTTTCTGACCCACACTTGTCTTCCTAAAGTAGCCAGACTGAAACCTTGTGCACATGGCTTCTAAAAGCCCTGGAAACTCAGTGCCTGCTAGTTTGCAGAGATAAAACAGCATTAATTTGGTCGCCTTTAAGAGTCTGGTATGGTGTCAAAGATGATCTTCAGTGTATTTTGAGGGAAAATTTGTGTTTGCTGTGATCTAATCTCTTTTGCTTAACAGTCCAGTGATGTCATTTAAGAGATGAAGTGAATGAAGAGTGTTTGGTCTTTGTACTGATTTTGTCTGGGTTAGAGTTAGTTTTCTTCTCAGTAGGTAGCATGGGTCTGGGTTTTGGATTTGTTCAGGAAACTGCGCTGAAAATTCAGGGATGTTTTAGTTATCATTGAGCTGTTCTTACACAGAGTCAAGGCCTTTCCTGTTTCTCACACCACTCCATCAGCGAGGAAGCTGGGGGTGCACAAGGAGTTGGGAAGGCACACAGCCAGGACAGTTGCCCCCAAGTGACCAAAGGGATATTCCAGACCATATGGCATTATGCTCAACACGTAAAGCTGGGAGAAGAAGAAGGAAGAGTTGGATGTTTGGGGTGATGATGTTTGCCTTCCCAAGTCACCACTACACATGATGGAGCCCTGCTTTCCTGGGGAAGGACCTGCCCATGGGAAGTGAATGAATTACTTGTTCTGTTTTGCTCGTATGCATGTGGCTTTTGCTTTCCCTATTAAACTGTCTTTATCTCAACCCACAGTTTTCTCACTTTTACCCTTCTGATTCTATTCCCCATCCCACTGTGGGGGATTAAGAAATTGGCTCTGTCTGGCCAAGTTGCCAGCTGGTGTTGAACCATGACAGTCTCAGATCCAAAAAGATGTTTAATCTAAGAGTTGGGAGGACAAGCCACAGGATCCAAAAATATTACGTATGGGTTTTGTATATTCCGGTGTTCAAAAGGACATAATTTTACATCTTGACAGTTTGAGATTTTTAATCTCCTCAAAAAATCCTTGCTTCTGTATTGTATCTGTTTGTACCTTTTGAAAGGTCCCTGTTGATGTTTCACATCAGTAGAAGACTGGTCTTTGGAGAAAGCAGAAGCATCTGGATATGAAACATTATTAAATATCCAGTATAGCAGAAGCTGGGTGCACTCATCTTATTTTCAGCCCATTTCATTCGAGACCATGCACTTAGCTGAGCCTGGAAATCTGTTTTCTGGAGGCTGCACAAGCACCAGACTCCTGTTCTGAATGGCTGCTAGACTGCAATCTTTCTGTCTAAACAAAAAGTTGGAGATAAGCAGGGAGGAAAAGGACCAATTTCAGAGATGTGCAGAGCTGGGCAAGTCTGATCCTTACTACCGTGATTTGCCAACTTGGCCATGCTGCTTCCTCAAACTATCCAGGGAGCAGGACAGTCACCAGCCTCTGCCAGGGTACATACGCTGCAGCTGCACACAGAAGTGCAACAAGTCAGGCAGCAGGCAGGACACAGGGTGAGAACAGCAGTGCTTAATTTGAACTGACAGCATTTGATGCAACACATCAGGAGCGGTAAAGGGACAGGAGGCATTTCTCTTTAGCCGGACTGCTGATGTCAACTTGGATAGCAGATGCTCCAGCTAGATTCCAGAGGCAGGATAGAAAAGGCCTCACTTTCACACAATATCTACTTGCTAATTCTACTGTTTTCCTCTAGCCTTCTCAGCTTTCCCTTACGTTACCCTGAGACCTCTGTGATTTTCCTAGGGAAAAAGTGAAAATATGCGGTCCTTGTTCTACATCACTTGTCCTACAGAGGGGCAGGATTGGCAATAAATGGTGATTAAATATTTGCACTTTCTCACTTTCCATTTTTTTCAGGAATCAGCACACACCTGCACACATGCACATGTTGAAAGCAGAAGATGGATGTCCAGTAGTCAAGGTTCATACCACCCTTCAACTGTGCCTTATGCAGTCAGATTATATTCAATGGTCTGATGCAGAAGCATTCTGTGGGGAACACAGCAGTGTCAAGCCTATCAAACCATTGGCAGGAATGCATAATTTGCAGCCCTGCATAAACCCTGAGTCCCCCAGGAATCTAAATCTGACCTGTATAGCATAAGGAATTGCTACATTTTAAATAAACTGAAGCAACTGGAGAAGGCTCAAGTGCTGACCTTCCTCTATTTTGGACCCCTGCTGCCCCAACTCAAGGAATTCTATCCTGAGCCTGCCAATTAATACATATTCATACTGCTTATTGAAAGAGACAATGCCCTGGCTATTAAATCTCATACTTGCCGATGGGTTTGATTTTGCTGTGGCTGTTAGGCAAAATGTGTAATTTTTACTTTCTTTTTAGTTCATTCTCTATGATGTTGTTTTAGCATGTTCAAGTTGCTTCTGGTATCATGGATTGACTAATTTCTGTGCATTACTATTATTCCAGTACAGCCTGGAGAAAAACTTGGGTTTGGGGTGCCAAGTAGAAGGCACTGTATGCGCATATTATCTGCTTCTCTGCAGTGCTTTGTTCTTGCAAACTGGCTCTTACAAAACACAGCACAGAGAATGACAAGAAAGTGAGGCCAAGAATTCAGAGCTGTGGAAATTACCAGCCAGCTGAGGGTTTGTTCCTGTTCTTGGTGTCTTGGATGGCTGTTGGTTTGGGTTTTTGTTTTAATCCGTGAAGACTAGTAAACGAGTAAGAGGCAGTTCCTTTGTTTCTGCTCTGTTTGCATCAGTATGCAGCTATTGGTATGAAATGCTGCCATTCCCTGAGCATCCCGGCCAAACAAAAACCTTTGGGGCAAAGTGCTTAGAAAGGGCAAACAAGAAGCGTGGGCTTGGGGTGGGGATGCGTGTGTGTGAACGCTGGTGTTTAATTCACACTGATATTTCTTCGGCCACCTAGAAAAGAGTTAAACGGCAGAATCACCTGATTCGCTTTTCACCTCCCGAGGTTGTTCCTTAGAATGAGAAATACTTTCCTGTCCGCTTTTGAAAGAAACAACTTCAAAACCTTTATGGCTGGGATGGCATCAGGCTCAGCACAGCCCGGGTTCAGCAGGACCGAGATGCCGCCACCATCAGCAAGACAAAGGCAGAGATAATGAAAACGGGAACTAACCCAAAGAATTAAGGGGACCGAGCAGCATCTGATGAGAGCTGAAAGGAAAACCCGGCTGATGTTTCCGAGAACTGTGTGGTCGTCTCCACTGCAAGTGACCGGTTCCATGGCAGAATGCCAGGAGGTGAGGACGGGACCAGGAGGTGAGGATGGGACCAGTAGGTCCTTCCGCAGAAGGTCCCATATCAGTCATGCCATAAGGTTCTTCTGACCACTTACAGGAGGGGAAGCGACATAAATGGAGCTTTCTCTTCCCCCTCCGGCAGAATTTTGCAGAGAGATTGGAAGTGAAGGGAAGGAGTTAATCTCTCTGCAGTCAGACTGTGCCTCCTCCCCGCTATTTTCTCCTCGGCTCCTCTGTTGTTGCTGCACTGTAGTGCTCGGGCTGAGCTGCCGATGGAGCAGCTCCCTCATTGAACCGGCCAGGCACAAACACCACCTGCTCCAAAACTCAGGCGATTTACTTTTTAAATTACAAAAAACAAAACCAAAAACCAAACCAAAAACAAAAACAACAACAACAACAAAAAAAACCCAAACAAAAAAAAACAAAACCAAAAAAACCCAACAAAAAAACAAAAAAGAAAAAAAAGAAAAGAAAAAAGAAGAAAACCATAAAAGGGCTTATTTAATGTATGCTAGCAGTTTGCTTTCCTCTTCCCTTAGGATTCAGCTTTTTAAGTCTCTGTGGCAAAGCCTCAGCCATTGCTTTCTTGAAAGCACTCCCAGACACTCTGTAATTCTGCTGCTTCTGTGCATTCCTAAGCAACAGCCGCCACCACTGTCAGCTCTGCCATGAGGATCATCCTGCCTTCCCACTACTTCTTCTTTTATAAGCTCTGCTGCTTTCAGAGATCTGTGTGATTGTTCCCATGGGGCTGCTGCAGAAAGGCACAGTTACAAACTTAAAGCAGAAAGGATCACTATTATTGCCTAGCTCCACCCTTCGCATCTAAGAGAGGGCACAAAGCTTCTTGCTGAAAGTCTTGAGTTGGATCCTGTAACTTTTGGCTGAAGAACAGAATTACCTAGATACCTGTCTCCACCAGGAGAGGATATCAGAGCAAATTCTGGATCAGATCAGCAGCTTGTTTTCCCTAGAATCATGTTTTCTTAGGTGCTAAAATAATTAACACTTCAAAGACAAATGATATAACATTTTACTTGCAAAATTGTAGATGGAGTGTTGGTCATAATACTTTTGGATTCTGACATGAGATATTTCCTGACAAGAAACAGGAATGCTACTGGATAAAGCAAGATCTCAGTATAGAAATTTGGAAGTTGCCAAAGTCCATCATGCTGGTGTACACATTATTATCTATCCTTACTTTGTGCAGACTTAGCCACAATATCTGACCTAAGCAGTAACTCCTCACTCCCCTGAAAGGTGCAGGTAGGATGTTTTTGTCCATTTTCACATCTAGGGCATGCTGCACCTGGAACTCCATATTTTCCAGTATGACCATGGGTGCGCACAGCAGCCTGCACTGTGCTTTTCCTGTAACAAAGGCACTCCTGACCACTTGGCCCTGTGTTGGTGACAAGGTCTGAGTTTTTATTTTAATATTTAAACTGGAAAAGCATTATTCTTTCAAGAACCTCTGAACATCAGCAATTCTAAGCTCTACTTAGGATTTTTTATGACATATCTTGATTGCAATGTAGTCTTTTGGAGTTTATTTCAGAGGTGTGTGCAAGTTCAAAATCTTCCCAAGTACAAGCATGTGTGGTCTCAGTTGGCATGAGGGATATCTGCTGTGCCTGCGGGGCAAATTACTGAACTGAATTTGGCCCAGAGGCACAAACCAGCCTTCTGCTTCACTTGCACAGTATCAGAAATATAATCACGTAGCCCTGTTCCTAGAACACTCCTAGACAAGACAAGCTCTGCCAATAGGATCCCAGTTTTAACTGAACTGTGAAACCAAAGAGCTGTCAACTGACACAGAGGGTGGTGATAGTACCAGAATCTTGTAGAAGGCTTATTGACTTTTCTTTGCATCATTTTATTTTCAATTACAGAATCAAAATCCATTGTAGGGAAATAGTCTCTTCATTGGCGAAATCAAAGCATTGACTAACATAATTTTAATTTTAGGACTAGCAATAAACTTCTCTATTTAACACTCAATTTAGTTTTACCCTTTGAAAACCAGCCATGCTGGCCTCTTGCTTTTCACAAGGAGCTCAACTTGCCATGACCCAAAGCTTGAGCCTTCTTTATGGAAAAAACATTTTTATTTAAGGGGAGAGAGAAGAGTATTTTTTGTGACGCTTGAAGCCATATTGCATCATCTTGCAAAGCATGATGGAAAGGGATGTGTGACTCACTCCCTTTTTTCAGAGTCCTCAGACACAAAATATTCATCTTACATTATAACACCCTTTGCAAAGAGTTGTTCCTTATTAAGAAGTTGATGAGGTGAAGTTGGTAATATAAACTTCTCTTACATGTGGGAATGCTACCGTTTGTACCAAACCTCAGTGAGTCCAGTGACCCTTGGGGTGAGCTGGGAAATGTGTGCTCACTTCAGCACTCAGCCCATCCCTGTAGCTTCAAGGAGTTGTAGAGGACTGGGTGACCCCTGGAAAGTGAGCTACCCATGGGCAGGCAGCATAAATGTCATCAGGCACCAGATCAGCCTCCACACAGTAGCAGTGATCCTTCCTGAGCTGACAAGTTGTTGGGTTTCCATGGCAGTTTAAGGCATGCTCAGATTTCCACTCAAGCCTTAAAATCTTGCCTTGAAAATCTTAGAATTTGATTCCATGGATTGGCTTTGTCATTTCTCATCATTAACAGGAAGAGAGAAAAATCACAGACTCATTTTCCCTAGACCAAAAGGCTGCCAAAATTTTTTTCTCAGGGAACAGGGGACAACCTGAATCATAGCACTTGTTGACCACAGAGAATTTCTAGCATACAAGTGGGGAGCCAAGGTGAAAAAGCAGATCAACATAGTTTGATCCTGTATTGCTCTCAAGTGCAGGGTGTGCAACAATTAATGTGTGCTTTGGGCTCCATTTTACACCAACGATCTCCACCAGTGACACAAACCTTATCATTAGGTATGGGTATCTTATTGTCCCTTATCTCTGTTCTGCTGCTGGCGGTCGTTGAGTCTTCCTTGGTTAATGAAGAGTACATTTTTGAAATGTTATCTCCAACAGTGAATTCCATCCAAAAGGACTACATCAGATTTTGTTCCCATGGGAGCCTCATTGCACTTTGATGACTGTCCCAATGGCTGAGGAAAGGAGGTAGAGGTCTGAGTGATTTGCACTTGTTTCTACAGAGCTGTTAAATTTCTTAACAACATTCTTAAACTAAGACCTAATTCAGTTTGCACGTGGTATCCATGGGAAAGGCATTTGGGGCATTTCCAAATACTAAGGCTATAAATTTTATCACTGAGCACAGTAACATGGGAGGAAGGGGGAGAAGGAAGGTGGGGTTTCTGCTCTATTGCTTTTGTTGATGTCTTCATCTGGACACAGCAACCAGAATGCTGCTGAACCTTTGCTTTGAGCTGTGAATGAGGAGTGTATTTGTGTATTTGTCTGCCTGGCAGCACATGCCAGTTTGGAGGTAAGGAAGCCATGGCTGAGGGATGCAAAGTAACTTAAGCCACAGGGCTGGTCAGTGCAAAAGTCCAGCCATCTAGTTTTCTGGAGCCAGAGAGGTTAGTAATGCTGCCTGGTGACAATCCCCTGCCCTGAAGGATAGCCATTGTGGATCCTCATGGACCACAGTACAATCTGATGTCCAGAAACACCCTGCTACTAGAGGAGCTCCAGGGTCTACATCCTGGATATCCCACACGAGCTCCTGACCCATGTTTGCCCACACAGGTTTCAGACAGCACTAAATCTGACTATGTGGCTGCTGCATTGCCCAAAATGCAGGCAAGGGAGTGTGTACATGCCCCTTGTTCACAGACAAACATTTCAGCTGCAGTTACAGGTAAAGGGGACTTTGAACTGAGACATGAGTCCATGAGCTGGAGCACCTGGCAGCTTCTCTCATTCTGCCAACTGTGCTGAAAGGTGTGCTCCTGCTGCAGCAGGGCTGGCAGAAGCCTAAGGATGGGAGTAAAGTAGGCTGCCCCAGGAAGAATTCAGTCATTTTGCCCACTTGAGTCCACAAACTTGGCTCTGTAAAATTGCTACAGTGGTTTTAATTGTTCAATTTCAATCAATACCTACAAATTAGGTTGGGGAGACTTATTCTTGTAGATACAGCTCATACCTCTATGTTCTGCAGCATATTAGAAAGGGAAGATGCCCCTTTATCCTATCTCAGAAGGATGTTTTCATTACTGTGAGATAGTCTGAAGATGACAGTAGCTACATAAATGAGAGAATATGGACCTTATACTTGTGTATGTGCATATACATGACAGAATCACAGAATATATCAAGTTGGAAGGGACCCCAAGGATCATCAGGTCCAACTCTGGGCCCTGCACAGGACACCCAAAGAATCCCACCATGGGCTGTGAGAGCATTGTCCACACACCTCTGGAACTCTGTCAGTCTTGTGCTGTGACCACTTCCCTGGAGAGCCTGTTCCAGTGCCCACCACTCTCTGGGTGAAGAACCTTTTTCTAATCCCCAACCTAAATCTCCCCTGACACAACTTCAGGCCATTCCCTCACGTCCTGTCAGTGGTCACCAGAGAGAAGAGATCAGTGCCTGCCCCTCCTCTTCCCCTCATGAGGAAGTTGTAACTGCAATGAGGTTTCTCCTCAGTCTCCTCTTCTCCAGGCTGAGCAGACCAAGTGACCTCAGCTGCTCTTTGTGTGGCTTCCCCTCAAGGCCCTTCACCATCCTCATGATCCTCCTTTGGACACTCTCTAATGGCTTTATGTCCCTTTTGTATTGTGGCACCCAAAGCTGCCCCCAGCACTCGCAGTGAGGCCGCCTCGGTGCAAAGCAGAGCGGGACAATCCCCTCCCTTGCCCGGCTGGTGAGGCTGTGCCTGATGCCCCCCCGGACAGGGCTGGCCCTCCCTGGCTGTCAGAATCACCTTGGCAGTGACCAGGACCCCCAGGTCCCTTTCCACAGTGCTGCTTTCCAGTATCTCATTCCCCAGTCTGTCTGTGCATCCAGGATTGACCATTTACATACGTGTGTATATACAAGCAGTGTTAAATTTAGATCTGATGTGCCACAGACTGATCTAGAAGCACTTTAAAAATTAGTAGTGCTCCACCCCACTTCCTCCTACACACATATTTACATATGCCCTGGCACTGGTGTTCTTTGGACTCTCAGTGTTACACACGGGTTTGTAAATGGGGAACTGAAGCAGGAGAGACAGTAGGAAACAGCAGCCAACATCTATAGGGGGACTGATCACAACTCAGGGACAATCCTCTCCATGGGTGAGTGTGGCATGAAATCTCTAGTAGCCCCAGAGTTCATCCAGTTCAGCATGACTAAAAGATTGCCCTTGTTATTGTTTAACTTGGTGTCATTTGGGTTGAAGCCACATGGAGAGTGAAGTTCACAGGGAATGGAAATGTAGGCTGAGCCCAAAAAATAACCAGTTGCCACAAAACCCCTCTAGCCCCTCAGCAGTTGACTTTTGTGTAAGTTGGCACCTCCTGAGGACACAGGATTCTGTGTGACCAGAGCACAGCCAGCAGGAGCATGGCTGCAGGCCAGGAGTGAGGGGAGGAAGGCTAGTTCTTCAGGTCTGAGCTGTGTTGACACTGGTTTGTCTTTTACCAAGATTGGTGTTTGGATGCTAGTGTGCTAAAGGAGAGGCAGAGCTGGTTTGACAGATCCACACTTGTGTTACAATCAAATTCCTGGAGCGGTGAAAATTTTCAGCCATGCATAAATCTTTTGATGTTGCAAACCATGCTCAGAATGGCAGCACTTCTTCCTGGAGCCCTTAGCCGTGAGCATGCGGATATTGACTTTCAGCAGAGACAGGATGGCATTGGGTGAAGGTTTTATTCATGGAACACTCTGACACACAGACCTATTTGATACAACAAAACTAGGGAAAAGTCTCAAAGCTGGAAGATTTTTTTTCTTCTCTCCTGTGTATAAGGAGTGCATAGTCAATGGATGTGTCATGTGACAAATACACAGATACTGAGTGAAATCAGATTGGTATCAGCAAGATGAACTGGCTGAGCACAATATTGCAAGAGCCAGTCCCAATAGCCAATCTGAAAAGGTAGAATTGCAGTCATTTAAAAATAACAGTTTCTTCAACTGTGAACTAGCAGTTCAGAATTTCATTATCAAGTACTGCTGAAAAATGTATATGTTTATGTTTGGTTATATAGCAATCTGGGGCTACATGAGGAGAGCAGAATTACAGTGGCATTTACATTATGAAGCTTCAAGTGTTATTCCATTACTGGAAATCTCTAATGTCACACAAGTTCGGATTACTGTGCTTTATCTTAAACACTTTAAGATTCAGCTTAGAATTGAGCTTTTGGGGTCAAATTGGGGTGAATCCAAGCAAAACTTTCAAATTTTTCATTACTTCCACCTGAAGTTACCACTCCAGTCAAGCCTCATCCAAAAGTGTCTCAAAGTGAGCAGGTTTCAGATAATCCAGTGAAGCTCTGGGTTTGCACTGAAACCTGAAGCTTAATGAGATGCACATGTTTGATGACAAATTCTGCAGAGATCCAGCTGTGGCATATGGGTAGGCTTCAAGTGTGCCTCTCAGCACACTAGGCTGCTACATGTCAAACAAAAGAGCACAGGGACAGAGTATGGTGACAGCCTACACTGGGGGAAGAGCAGATTTTAAAAACATAAATCTTATTCCATGAATGGGGTTCATTTGTCAGGAAGGATTTATCATGAAACCTGTCTTGCTCATCAAGAAAACAGCAGCTCAAAATGTGAGAGACCTGGAAAGAGCGGTAATATTGAAAGGTGCTCTTGAGCCTGAGCAGTCTTGAGAATCATGGGACACACAAAAGATGTGTGGTTGTGTCCAATGGAAATGAAAACTTTCTGGGACAATGATCTGGAGGAGTAGGAAAGGCTGCTCAACAGTGCAGACCCAGATGTGTGACGTGAGACCATCACGCTGTGTGATGGAGTGTGGGAGTGAGGCAGGACATTTTGTGAGAAGTCTGGAAGTGCTAAAGTATTCTTGCCAAAGGGAAAAAAAAAGGTCATTTACTGCGGAAGGGCCCAAGGTGACAGCAAAGGGGAAACAATACAGAGACTTGTTTAGGACTAAGAGGTTATTTCTATCATTAAGGGATATTAAAAAGCTTACTGATCAGACAGATGCTGGATGCCCTGTCTTTCCTAAAGATAAAGGTGCTGAAAAAAATCACTCAGTGCTCATAGCTGTCTGCATTAGAAAAAAGTTAACAGAGTGAAACTTGATGGAGGGCAGAAATACGGGAAGCAGAAAGCAATATCAGTGGTGTGACAATCAGCACAAATGATGCAAGAAACATGTAGCACTTGTAATAGACCCAGGTCACTGTTAAAACATTTACAAAATGTAGGAAATGTGTGCACAGTGAGCAAGGAATATAGCAATAGAGATTGCTATGTCATGAGAGGAGATGTTTTCAGGATTGTAGCACAGTGCATCAAACTGGCAAAGGGTTTTCCAATTAAGAGTAGCAAACAGTCCATCACTGGCAATATCACGGTCAGTGTGAGGTGTATGTCAAAATGAAAAGGTTAAAAATATACCTGCAATGAACTGCTATTTGGAAGAACAGTGCCTGAGCTGGCAGAGCATGCCCTGACAAAGGGGAAAGGTTAGAAAGTCAAGATGTAAGTCATCCAGTGTGGTGATGTAAGTCACCCAACTATGCAGGACAGTAAATGCTCCATCTGTCAATACACAATCATATTGTCCGGATCAGACATTCCACACCCATGATAAGGCCACTGTATCTCTGTTTCTCTGCCCATATGGGTCTGGAGTGTGAATCAGGTAGGAAAAAAAGGCTGCAGGCTTGCTACAGGTTAAGAAAGGAGACAAAGCTTCACTCCTTAATCTTTCATTTTCCTACTGTAAAAATGAGGTCTCACTGAGAGGCTTTTGACAGGTGCACAAACCCTCAAGGAAGGACAAGGGGCACTGACCCTTCTTTCCCATTCATGTTCAGAGACTGTTCCTGTGCCTAATTGTCGAGATCGAGCACAACGGTAAACTGGCAGCCAAAATATCCTGTGGTAGCCCTGATTGCTTTGGTCATGTGATGAGAAATTTCTGGACTGAACAGCAGAAGAGCAATGACTGCATCCAGAAGGAAGAGGCAGAGAAGTTCTGTTTTGGACATAGATCAATGAAGGCACAACACAAATGCAAGAAAAGTAGTCAAGCATGGACCAGCCCAGAAGAGCAGAGATCGGCAGGAGAAAGGACTGAAATTGCTCAGTGAACAATTTTCAATTTCAGGGAGAAAGACAGAATTCAAACGTTTTGTGAGGATGTGACCAACCTGTGGCTGTGTCTTGTGAGAGGCCATGGGATGGGACTGGGGTGGATGACACTCGACTGATGGAGGAGATGGAGGAGATGTAGGAGATGTTGAGACAGGTATCACCAGGTCAGCCAGGAGTAGGCATGTAAGAACCTATCTTCCTGAGACAACCATATGTGCCCAGCCTATCCCTAGCAGTCACATCCGATATTGGAAATGATAGATACTGTCAACAGACGTGTGGATATCAGCTGGCTGATGTGGCTCCTTGCATCTTGCTCAGAGTCATAAAAAAGGGTGAAAAAATGAACTCTACACAATGTGAGTGCATGCCCAGGACAAGGAAATTGATATCACATTCAGAAGTTGGAAATTATTCACAGAATTATTTTGTTGTTAGTTCCAAAGCTGAACAATCTGTTGCTAGTATGGATTTATCTAAAAAAAGTTACATAAGAGCAGATTAGTAAGATTGACTGAAATTCCAGAAAGTGCCATACTTACCGTGATTTTCAAGCAACCTGAAGGTTTGTGGTATTTTGTCTGTTACAGGCAGCTATCTTTACAGGTTTTTAAGTAAGGAAGGAAATTTGAAATGGATTCTAAAAAGTGGTATGGTTTGATATAGAATGGTAGTTCTTAATCTGTTGTCTATGAGACATCAGGAGGTGGGCTGCAAAGCATTATCAGTTTATTTTCTTTAAAACCCACACACGTTCCCACGTATTCAGACTGGGAAAATCACCTAGAATTTAGTAACATCCCACAATATATCTCAAGAACTCATTTATTTTAAAAGAAAGCACTGTGCCTATAATAGCCCATTCAACTATTTTTGTAACAATTGCACCCACTGTACTTAAAATTACTTTGTTTTCATATGACCTGGCACAATGACAAAAAAACAATGACACATGAGCACAATGGCAAGTGCTTGTCCCAAGAACCTCAAGTATTGTATTATACACTTAAGGGGTGGGTGGGGAATCTGATTCAAGGGGAGGAGATTTACATGCTGACAGGACAGCCTGGGATTGAAAATCTGGTAAAACCTGGTTGCTGGCAAGGGAAGACTGGGGAGGTACAGAACACATTTCAAGTTTTAAGTACAAAATTGGTGGAAGGTTTTGTTAGTTTATTTTGTATGTAATTTCCATTTTTAGTTAAAGGTTCATCTGAGATCAGTGTTGTCTGTCAAGCAAACACCACTTGTGACATTTCAACATCAGTGTTAGGGTCTATGCACCATGAAATACAGTGCTAATGACTTTAAAAGAGCCTGGCAGGACTGGCTTGACTCTCTGTGGTGAAATTCTCTGCATTTTTATGTGCTCTGTTTGGTACACTGGCCCACCGAGCAGTTGCATGATGTCAGATTTCCTGTCTAGGACTTTACCTTTGTAAAGCTTTATCTTGTTATGCCTGTGACACACCAAGCTGCAGAAAAAGAATGCTTCTCATCTAAGGAGCTGAATTAAGGATCCTTGAACTTGTGACTCTTGAGCAGCTGAATGATTTTTGGTTATATCTTTATACCTTGTGAACAGCAGAGTGGAAGTTAACAGGATGAAGTTAACATGCTTTCTGGTTCTCAGGGGAGCCAGGGTGTGAGGCACACTTCACTACTACTGGTAAAACTTGCACAGATTTTTTTTTCATAAAAATAATTGCAGAAACAATAGCAACATAGCCATTACACACATATTTTGCATTGTTCAGAAAAAACCAGGGGGCTTCTGTACTAAATAAGAGAACCTAATTATGATGTACCAGTAGTAAATATTAAAAGATAAAGACTTGATCATGTAAATGGGGTAAGTGTGTGTGTGTGTTTGAATTTCTGTGAAGACTGCTGGAAGAAAATTATTGTACGTCCCTAAATTAGGATCCTTTAGGTCTATCTCATCTCTGATCAGTGAGCCATAAGCCTGCTCAACAGTGTGCCTTCCTCTGTCTGCTCTGTGCTTCCCTGTATGCCTTTGAGACAAAAAGGTGTACCTCATTTTGGCCAAAGCTTGGAGCTCCTTTCCATTAACAGCACTAGATGTGGGTCACTTGTCTGTCTAAGGGCAGAAGGAGCTACAAGGGGGACTTGAGAGAGATTTGGGGGGCAGGAATCCACATTGGAAACAAGAAGCATCTTGTTTAGTGTTTTGTTACAGAAAAAAACTCTGGCATGAGAGATGCATGGGTGGAGTTGCAAGCCCTTCCTCTGCTGGAAACAGCATCTGGTTATATCTCCAACACACCCTTCCTCCTGCCCTTGGTGCCTGGCAGTGTGGGGACAAGGGGACTGCCACTGCAGGAGAGAGCAGTCCTCTGTATGGTGCTTCTGCAGGCAGTTTGCCCTCAAAGGGGAGCCTGTGCTTGTCTTTGCTGGATGTTTTAGGGATTTCTTTGCGTGGAATTAACAAGCATGAGCGTGTGGTTTGGTTCTGCCAGGATGGGCAGAGTTGTTTAGGACTGTGTTAGGAAGATGAATTGTCTGCTAACAGCTGGCAGGGAGTCCTGCAGCTTTCCCTGGAGCCTCTGGGCCTGGTCTTGGTGGTGAGGAGACCATGGCCAGCCAGATCAGGGGTAAGGGAGGTGCTACACACTTGGCTGAGTTGCTCTTGAGTTGACAGTTCCTACTGGTCCTGTTTAAACAAGCATGCTTTAGAAATTGCAGTGCTGTTACCAGGCTTGTGCATCACCTAAAAGGCAAGCTGCCTTGACAGCAAATGGGACCAGGCAGTAAATGGACTTGTACTGTGTGGCTTCATGTGGTTACCAGTGACAGCACCCAAGGGAATGGCCTGAAGTGTCAGGGGAGGTTTAGGTTGGATATTAGAAAAAAACTTCTTCCCTCAGAGGGTGGTTAGGCGCTGGAGCCGATCCCCCAGGGAACTGGTCACAGCACAAGCCTGACAGAGTTCAGGAAGTGATTGGAGAATGCTGTCAGGCACAGGGTATGACTCTTGGGGATGGTACTGTGCAGGGACAGGAGTTGGACTTGATGATCCATGTGGGTCCCTTCCAACTCAGATTATTGCGTGATTCTGTAATTCACAGGTCAACAGGACAGGGAAAGGAGAGAAGGTGGAGGAGAAAAAACCCACAGCAACTAACAGCTTCATTTCAGACCTATTTCTCTCTCTGCTTCAGTGATAGAGTTTCCTGCTTAAATCAGGCCACTCCCATTTTTCATTCTAAATGAACCACTGCAATTCTGAAACAGAAACAACAAAGTAAGGTCTGTCTGTGCCACCCAAATCATTATGACAGCACATCTGTGGCTAATGATTGCCAGTGGCATTTGCCTTTTGCCCAACCAGGAATCTTTATGTGCCTCTGTAGGAAGTGGCGTGACTCGCTTTTTTTCTTCAGATGGAACTAGTCCAGTCCTCGGCATAAGGTGAGGAGAGTGATTCTTGATCCCTGGGCAGTTCTTTCTAAGGATGCAGGAAGCAAAGAACAATACACAGTTCTGTGAAGGCACAGCCCCCCACACTTCTCTCCCCCATCCAAGAAGGATTAATTCAGGCTGTAGTGAGTATGCACAAGAAAAGGTTACTGAGATGATCAAGGAGTGAAGATCCTATCTTAAGTGAAGAAATCAGAAAGGCTATGGCTGTTCAGCCAGGTAATCCAGAATGAAGGAGGAGAGATGACTCCTGTCTGTAAATCCTGCATCTGTGTACACGTTAGCTGAGAAGAGAGAAAGTAATAACATGGTGGCACAAAACCTAACATATTTATTTGGGATATATAAGAGTAAGTCTAAATTTAAGCAAGAAGTTAGAAGGCTTTTAGTTGTTTCAGGGATGTCTCAGTTGCTGGGCAGCTTTCGAATAAAAGCCTTTGCTTTTCTTTCCAAAGTCTACAGCAAAGGCATTATTTGTCTTTCCCTGAGAAGGGAGAGCACATGTCCTAAAACATTTCCAGCAAAGACATGCACTGGAGCAATTTGTGTTCTCTGACTTCTATTTCTACAAGGTTTCATCTTAGACTGATGCAACAGTTTCTGAAATGAAGAAACCGGGTTTACATCTAGTTTGTTTTCTTCTTGCCTTCTTCCCCCACAGACTCTCCATTTCTATACAAGTGTTACAGGTCTGTTTTGAGCTTGCAGGGGTGGAGAGTAATTTCTGCCCTTGCTAAATTGCTGTGGCATCAAACAAAGCAGAGGAAAGGAGACCAGAGGAGCTTTTCTGCAGCATTCCTATCATAACTGCTCAGTCCTATCACAGACAATGTAGTTTTATGGACTACAGAAACATCCTTTGTGAGTGTAGCATTTCTCCCTGCTTTTGCCTAGTTTAAATGAAGCCTAATGGGAGCATGGATGGGCGTGATGGATTCGCCTGTGAAACTGGTGACAGTGCTTGCAAGCCCAAGCAGTGTTTTCTGTTCTTGTGTCCCTTTTCATTCAGTGCTGAGCAAACTGGTGTCTGACGAAAGTGCTGTCCTGCTTCTTGGATGGGACGCAGAACATGAGTAAAGACTCTGTGGATGCTGAAGTGTTAGAGCTGTGCTGGGAGGGGAAGGGGCACCCATTACTACTGGCTGATATCAATAACCTGGGGGTATTTTAGTGGAGGATGAAAATGCTGCTGGCCTTAGGCTTTGTGGAGGCAAATCTTCCATTTGGTTTCTGGAAAAAGGATAGAGAGAGCAGCCCAAATGAAGCCACATATGGGTAAAGGCACGTTTGCCCAGGAGTAAGAAGCTCCTCTGACAAATGTTTTACCCTGAAAGCCGCAATCATGACATAGATTTCAAAAGCATCAAGAATCATCTGTGAAGCCTGAGTCGACCCACTGTACAGCCCACTGCCCTGCCAGAGCAGTGCCCACCAGAGACTTCCTGCACGCTCCCAGCTGTCATCCATGGACAGACCTCAGCAGTGTGGCAGACAGGGAGCAGACTCCTGGGCACAGAAATGTCTCTGGTGGCCCTGTCCGTTCTGCCTGTGATGTGACTCAGTGTCCCAACAAACTTGGTGAGCAGCTGGTTTGTGGTGAAGTCCTTCTCTCACAGGGACAATGCTTCTGTACCCATCTCCTTCAGAGAGGTGACAACGTCAGATAAATTTTGCTCAGGTTATCATTCTGTATTTTTCAACAGCTGAGAGGCAGAAAAGTCTCTTCTTATTAGTGTTTTTTAAAAAAAATTTGGTTAGAAGAAGGAGGGTTGAAAAGGGAAATATTTTTTTTAACCAGGTCTAAAAGTATTCATGACGATGATGACCTGCTGACATCTCAGCTGTAAATAACAGCTATAGTATTTGTTAGCAAAGTCAAATCTTATGAGGAGCAGCTGAGGGAGCTGAGGTTCTTTAGCCTGGAGAAAAGGAGGCTGCGGGGGAACTCATCACTCACTAAAACTGCCTAAAAGGAGGGTGTAGCTGGGTCAGTCTCTTCTCTCCGATAACAAGTGGCAACACAAGAGTAAATCCAGCCTCGAGTTGCACCACGGGTGGTTTAGACTGGATATTAGGAAAACATACTTCACTTGGAAGGGTTATCAAGCATAGGAAAGGCTGCTCAGGGAAGTTGTGGAGTCACATTCCTGGAGGTATTTAAGACATGTACTTGTGGCACTTAGGGACATGGTTTAGTGGTGGGCTTGGCAGCATTAGCTTTGACCTTGATGATCTTAAGGGTCTTTTCCAACCTACATGATTCTATGATTCTATGTTTACTGAGATTTAAAATTAACTAGGAGACATCTCAACAAGGTTGATAAAGCCTATGACAACTTTCTGGGAACAGAGAAGTTCCATTTCTAGCATGTCCTCTTTCTAAAATTTATTTTCTTTTTTTTGTGTGGGAGCTTTATTCTTTGCTGCCAGAGTGGTTTAAGTACTCTACTTTCCCACTAGTCCTAACTCTGTGCCCTCTCTCCCCACCTCAGCATCATGGCACTCTGTTGTACTGTGATGTCCCCTTATCCACTTCTGGTGTCACGTTCTGTCACATGAATGGGCTGTTGTGCCACTGCCAAAATTAAATGCTGTGCTGGCTTTTCCTAAATATGTACGGACTCAGCTGGGTCTCCAGGACTTTTTATAGCCCTCCAGCACAGTCCTATCTTTGGTAGCATCAGTATTTCCATAGCAACTAACTGTGATGTCAAAGCAACTTGGGTTTTTTTGGTGAGAACAGGCAGGAAGCAATGAACTCTTCATAAGCAAAGATCCAATTTTAATTCAAGCGTCTCCCATAGTGTCTGCCACCACCGCTGTTGATGGTTCTAATCCTAATTATCTCACTGTTACCTTGCTGTCCCCCATATGTCACACCCACCTGCTGCATGTTCTTTGATTGGGTCCTGCAGTGTGCCCTTCCTTACAGGAATGTGTGTGTATTGTTGAGGAGGGAGGTGTGCTCCATTCAAAGCAAGGAGAAGCACTAACAGGGGTGGGAGAGATATAGCAGTAGCATTTATACATGAGCTTTTGTTTTTGTCTAAACCAAAACTAACGTAACTGGTCCACACCAGCCTTCTCCAACCTTTTCCAGTGGTGGACATACTTCCAGTGAAGTGGGTAGGTTGTAGTGATGTGAACTGAACCTTCTGACTATACTTTCCAGGACCTCTTACAGTCAGGTTCTCCAGAGGGAAGAATCACGGATTGAGGTGTTACACTGACAGCTTATAAGGGAACAAAGGGAACAAATGAGCTCTGAGTCCCAAAGGCTGCTTGCTAACCCTATCTTAAATGAACCCTCAAGACCACAGATTCTGCCTCAGCCTTGCCCACTTGCAGTACTGCCACTGTGCATGTCCTCTACTCAGAGCACAGCAGTGAACAGGGGGGGATTTAACTTTTAATAGGATCTCTCTGTCTTTATCTGCAGTACTGTATATTCCTTGGACCAAAGATTCACGTGATGGGGACTGCCTTGTGGTATTAAGGATTAAGCCTGTAAGATTTTTGATTTGTAGGGCAGACTTCCCCCTCTGCTGAGGGTGGGAGAAACAACACATTGTGACTTAATGCTGCAAAGGGTAGAATCTATCTACTCAGAGCTTTCCTAGATGTCATCTGTTTTGTGGGATTGATTGTTTTTTTACAGTTTAAGTGAAGATATGAGTGATTTTTCTATCCACAGGAGTGAATGAGGTTTACCCAATTCTACTTTGGGCAAGAAAGAGTCAATGTACTCCTCCCTGCCCAACCTGAATCAACAAATAAATGAGTTTACCTCCTCTTTAATTACAAGTAAATCACTGACTCATTGGCAGCAGAAAATGCGCTGTGGTTTCTCCTGCTTTTAATTCTCGAACATTATAAAACAAATACATACATATAAAACAGAGCTGAGAGAGAAAAATGAACTACTGATTCCCCGGCCCTGCAGAGGAGACAAGTTCACACAAAAACTCATCTGCCTTTACTACAGGGGAAGACATAGGCAGGGCTCTTAGTCATCTATAAATTGCCTTGCAGACTTGCTTCTCCCCCATCTCCCAGGCACTGGCTGGTGCCCTGCATCCTCTGGGATCATGCTGTGACCATGGGAGCGCTGGACCTGGGGCTCCTTGGCCCCAAGGTATTCAATTAATCATTTTAAAATAAATGCATATAAACTCAGTATCATGATAGTTCCTCCCATAATATAGCCAGCACTATTTGCAAAATGCTATGGTTACAGTTGCTTATTACAGACATACTGCAATTTACTTCAGTTTTGTCACCATTTTTCAAAACTTCTATCTGTGGCAAAGTTTTTCAACCAGTATGATGACAATAATAACAATTTTAGGGAAAATCAAGCAAGTCAAAACAACAAATACATACTGATACATGTTTTATGACAAAAAATCCTAGCAGAATATAGATAATATATTGTGGCTTTAAAAGTTGTGCTGATGGGGTCTTATCTTGAGACCCTGCTGCCCACCCACTTCCATGCCAACAGAGCTGAATAAATATTTGCCATTTCTCAAAATAACACCCAAATGCATTCATCAGGGGACATGTCTTTTGCTTTTCTTTGTTCTCTCGCCTGTAATGCTTCCTAGAATCTAAACTGCAAGGCCAATCAGCTCAGATAACCAGTGTCTCCTCAGGGAAGATAGCCAGGTAGCTCCTCAATGGGATTTAGAAGAGGAAACACCTGTCAGCACTCAAGCAGCCTTTATTAAACTCCAGGCAGATCTCACCCACTGTGCTGATCTTCTTCACCTGCGATGCTACCAACAAGATGAGGTAAATCTGTGCCCAGGAAACCTTTATTTCTTCCTCTCTCTAGGTTTGGCATTTCAATGCTAGTAAGAATATTTTTAGAAAGTTGGGGTTTCTTTCTGTCCTCACAGTTTGATTTCATGCACTCACCAGCACACTCAGGTTTATGAACTTTGTGCAGAACCTGTCTTTACCAGCCCCTCCACATTTTGCTTTTAGTTAAAAACTTTGAATTAAATATTGACAGTCTTAAGCAATGAGGAAGAGTTAAAAGCTACAGAAATAACCCAGACCTAAGCAAAATCACCTGCTCTTGCTTTTTGGATTGCATTGTGATTTTTGTAACTGCTCTGCATATAATTTTCTGCATAGAGTTTTCTTAGCAACAACGTTAACAACTGGCCCAGGTCTAGACCTTAACATTAACTCATGTTTTGGTTCATAAGCAGTGCCAAAAGAGGGGGAAAAATAATCTGCTTATTGGTAAACCAAGATAAAAGAATGTTGAGATTTAAAATGCCTGAACTTTATAGTTCTGCCACTACAAGAATCAGCTGAACCTGACCAATGCTGCCTACTGAATGACCTCCTGTTTGTATCATGCTAAGAATATAATAGGGGATTGTAGTGTGACCTGCATCTGGCTGATGAGTAGCTGGTTGTTTTGTGATGGCCACAAACAATCCTGACTCCATATATTTGTAGATATACTGGAATTTAATTAATTTACTCAGCAAAATTTTACTCACTTGTTCAGTTAGCAAAACTGATTACAGTCAGGATTTGATGGCTGTGCTAGGTAAAGGCTCCAAGTTTCTGTCCTGAATGTTTGGAAACCTGGAGAGAAAAAGGGGAAAAACATAAATTTGGCAAATCATCCTACCTCTGAGACTATCTCCATGTAAAAAGGAAGGCCATGATGACTTCTAGTGGCAGCAGAAAGCCAAGGTACAAAGGTAACATAGGTAAAGAAGAGAGCTGGTGGTGCCCTGGAGGCTATTACAAAGGAGGTATCTATGGCTGCTACACTTGTTATATAAAGCTGACTGGGAGAAGGAGGGAGTTAGAACAAATGTCTCCAACATCTTCAGGTATGTGCCATTTTGTGTCACTGGTATCACGCTCTTTTCTCAGCTTGTGCCTATGTGCCTGTACAACACAGAACCCAGAGACCATTTCTCTATCCTTTCCCTTGGAAATGCTCAGTGCTGCGCAGACAGTTGTTCCAGAGGAGCAGGGTAACCAGCACCTCTCCCTCTGCATAGCCTGCATCTGGAGGGAAACCAAGGCAGGCTCCGTGCAGGATGTGTTTGACACCTGGTTCCTGGGTGGTGTTGGTCCTGTGTCCACATTTCCCCTCTCTGGGCTCACGGACACTAACACAAGGTGTCTGGGTATATAAGTGTAGTCATGCTTCTGAGTCTTGCCTGAGCTGAGGGAAACAAAGTCAGTGAGTTGGCAGCAGCCTTGCTCTTTGCCATTCCGCTTGTTCTTGCTCTGGTGGCAGGGATGCTCTCAGACCCAGCTGAGGTGATGGGCAGGGCAGCAAACAGGGCACATGGAGGAGCTGAGTTTCCACATGTAAGGTGAAAGCTGTGCCTCTCTTCTTGCTCCCAATTCATGAGGGTCCTGTCTTGATAGCATTGCCTTTTTTGGTGGAGGTGAGGCCCTTTGTGAAGCCTCTTCTGAGAAATTGCCCTGCCCATCTGTGAGGGGACAGCTTCTGCCTTGCAATGAGGAACAAGGTACCTCAGTCATAGAGAGGTGACGTGTGACACCAGAGTGTTTATATGCTGCTCATGAAGCAAGGAAGGTTGATCTTTTGGAGCTGCTTTGTTACATTTAGATTTTTAGTTAAGTTTCCCTAAAATAAGAGGCAGCAGGAGAGGACATATTGTCCTCTGCCTACAACCCATTTCCAGCTGCCAGGATGCCCCAGGGGGCTGAGACACCCAGGAGAACAGGTTCTTCCAGCAAGCTGGGAAGAAAGCATCTTCTTAGTGATTCCAAATGTTAGCATTCAGAAACTGGTCCTGATCTTCCTGCAAGCTCTTTGTGCATGTGCTGTGGGGGGGACTTTCCCTGCTCCCTTCCAGCTTTATAATCCCTGGGGCCTGTTAATAAAAAGAAGCCACAAGACAGGCAGCTGTTGCAGTGAAACACAGCAAAAAGACTTCCCCAAAAGACAATATTTATCCAAGGCAATAAGGAAGAGCTTCCTTATTTAGCAGAGCTATCACTTTTGCACCTCTCCATCTTTTACACTTACTCCCAGGCTGCACAAGCCAGCATGACCTGTAATTGTTAGCTTAGAGGGATTGTTTTGCCTTCCAGCAAAAATACCAGATATTGCTAATTCTCTTTTACTGCTAAAGAGGTAACTCTGCTTGAGGGAAGCCTGATATTGAAGGCTGTGTGACTCTCCCGTCTCTCTGAGGAGCTTCCTCCACACACCTGTATGGATACACCATCCTCCTTCCCTGGCTTCCTTTGCTCTGCCCCAGAGTCTGTTTTACATCCCAAGGAACAGTGGGATGTTACCCTCAAGATGGGATGTCCTTATAAATCCCCTCCAGATGAGTCTTAGCCCAGGTTGTCCTGCTAAGGTGACCGTGGTCATGCCCTGGCCTCTCTGTGGGAGTAGCACTGTGGTTGACAGGTTTTGGGGTGGGTTTTTTCCACCACCCCTGAAATAATCCAGTGATCATGTGCTGGAGAATGACAGCAGAAGGCAAGTGATGGCAAGACTGATCATGCTGGGTTGGATACAAACGCAAGCTGACAGTCCAACCACAGGATCAGGGCAGGGAGACATGATGGCTGTGGATTTGAGCACTTAGAGGGGTGTGAAAGGCATGAAAGAAAATGGTTACTGACTGGAGACCAGCTAGAAGCTCTGAGTGAGGCCTCCATCTTTGTATTACCCATCTTTATTATGGGAGTGCCTGCAGAACTCAACCTTTTTTGTGGGAGTGGAGTCAAGTAAGGGATCCTCCTGTTCCTTCTGGAGCAGTTCAGAGGTCTCTCCTCAGCAACACATCCTTGGCCAATGGCTGCTCCATGAAAGCTGGGATAAGCCTGTCTTTCATCTCTTGTTTATGCCAGGGTTCCCTTACAAAAAAGACAGTTGCTGCATTTTCTCACCCTCTAAAGGCATTTCTGTGTATGGGGGAAGAAGGGAGGCATCTGCCGGTCTGCATCCACAAGGCTGGGCAAAGGCAGGCACAAGACATTTTTCTTGTGGTCCACATTGGGAAGGAAAAACCCAGGGAAATCTCTTCCAGCTGCTTTTGCTCACCCATGGCTCCTAAGAAAGACATTTTGTTCTTCAGGGCACAAGGGAGGTTGGGTATACTCTCCTCAGAGCCCAACCCCACATCAAGCACCAGGAAGGGATTTCCCAATACTGTCTCCCTCTTCACAGCTGAATTCAAGGGTGGATCCAGGGCTTTTCTTCAGCCCCTGAGGATGTGGCAGCTGCCTGCCTAGAAAGACACAAGGTCTCAGGCTGGCTGTCCCTGCTCCAAGCCCTATGGAGCTGCTGACACCCCTGCCTTTCAGATTTTGGACTGAACAGCTCCAATCTACAGATTGTGAATGACTCAAATGCTCTTCATCAGCAGTTGTTGAATTTTTCCTTTTTACTTTCCAGGAAGGGGGAAGAGACTGATTTATTCACTTTGCTGGGGTGGCAGAGGACAGAAACAAACTGTGAAAAGGAACACCATATTCCAACATTATTCAAATCCTGAGGTTTACTGCATGCAATCTGCCCTTCCAGGATTTCAACCCTCTCATGAGTGATATCTTAATTTGCATCCAATTACAAATAAAGTGTGCACCATTTAACTTTCTAAGAGAACTCTGACAAAGTGACATGCGAGATGCTCCTCATAGCTTAATGATAAACTGGTTGCAGAAAGCTACTGCAACAGTGTGTGTGGTTGTGTCATTGCTGTTCAGAGAGCTGACTGCTCATCTTTGTCACATGTTCCACGCTGCAAACTTCGCAGGGAGATTTTTTGTTTTGCTGGAGAGTGAAAAAAGGGGAAAGGAGAGAGTGAGAAGTCCATTTTTTAAAAGGAATGTCATGCAAATCCCCCTCACTGTGGTGCTGAAGTCCTGAGCAAAGGATTAGTTTTATTGCTTTTTCTTCTATATTTCCTTTTACTACGATGATGATTAGAGATATCAACGATTTTACTGGGCATGGTGCAAACATTATAAATTGCCTCTCCCAGCCTCTCAAATTACCAATAATCTAACAGTCTGATGTCAGCAAATTTGAAACCATCAAGTGGCTGGGAATTTATTACCCCAGAGAGAAAGACACTGATCACCTCCCCCCACACGCTCAAGCCTTTCGCTCAGCCTCCTATGCAGTGTCTTCTTTTTCCTTTAAGAAAACAGAGCAAACCAAAGGTGTATGCCGTGACCCAGGCTGCTGTAGGTCCTGAGACTCCAGGGACTGTTGGTAGGGAGCTGAGCCTGGTCTGTGGAAGATTTGCAGCAAGTGGCATTTTGCAGCCAGGCAGCCTTCATTTCTGGGTGGGTTTGTCTGTCCAGAGCTGTGTATCCTGCCAGCCCAGCCTTTCTAAAGCCTTTACTAAACAAATTCCAAAGGGATGCTGCCAGGACACCACAATCAGCACTGCTAAGATTTTTTAAAAATCACTCCACTTCCATTGTTTGAAGGGTGTTTTCTATTTCTGCTATTCTTTTTGCTGAGAGGTGGTGACAGCCATGGAGAGATGTATTTGTAAACATGCATAATTCACTCCTGGCTAAGGCCAAGACAATACCCTTATCTCAGACAGCAGTTGAATTAATGGTGATGTCAGTCAATGGACTCTTGACTTTTTTGATTCCTCTCCAGCTCAGTTACCAGCCTCTAAGGAGGATATGGCACTCAAATTGGTCATGTGGCCAGTGGTTTTTACAAAATTTTAGTGTGTCATGCTGATATGATTGACTTTTGCCAACAGCCAATTTCCCAGTCCCCCAGTAACCCCCCTCTCTCCCCCCCAAGTCTCAGTTCTTTCCCTGCCTTAGATAATCCAAATTTTAGCCTCTGGGGAGCTGGTAAGCTCAAATTCTGGAGCAAATGCTAATTAAACAGCTGTATTTCAGCCCTACAAGACTGGTAACAAAAGGCAACAGCTGTGTGAGAATTTTTCCTCCTTCAGTGCTGAAGTTGGTAGGCTGAGCAAAACTTACTGCATCCCCCATTCCCTCCCTCGTGCAGGTGGTTTGCACAGTGCACCATGTGGGCCTTGGGTTCTGACCGTGTTGGAGCACAACATGCACGGGGGACTGAAGCTGCCTTTCTGACGAGCAAGAAAAGGTGCATCATCCTCAAACAACTCTATCCCCCTCCTGAGAGGTCGGCTCCCCATGGAAAAAGGGGATGTGCTCTTTTGGGGTGATGGAGAAGGCTTAAATCAGTTGAGAAAAGGAGGCCTGAAATATTGTCCCTTTTTTGGGGGTGAGAAATGAAGTCTTTTTTCCTCAGCTTGGTCTTTTTTCATTACAAATAAAGCCAAGTACCACCTGGCTTTTCCTCTGAAGTGGTGCAGAAATGGGTGAGTTAATGCCATTATAACATCACAGATGCCAGGAGAATTCATTTGAAGGGGACTGATGAGAAAAAAAGACACACTTAAAACCATGTTTTCTTTTGTCAACACTTAATCAATTCATAGTTTTGACAAAGAGCTGGGAGAATAGACCTTGAAAAGAGGTCACAAGCCACTCAGAACCATGGGAGATCTCCCACCACTCTTGCTGTGCCTGTGGCTCCATGTGCCTTGGTTACTTGGTCATTTTATTTGGGTGCTGCAGCTGGAGCATCTCACAGAGGTCTGAGGTTGTCAGCCTCAAGGATGCCCTAGTGAAGCTAGAGCCGTCAGTTCAAACACCCCAAAATTTGGCATTTCCAGCAGCCTATTTGAGTGTAGCAGATACCTTCAGCAAGATTAGAGGTTCTGGGGCCAGGCTGAAACATGCAGAGACCTTCTGACAAAACAGCATCTGTAGATGCAGCTGACACCTCAACTCAACACAAAAAAGCAGTTTTCAGCTTCTGGTAAACACCATCCCTATACGAGAAAGGCAATTTCATCCTCCTGCCTGGCTGAATGACCTAACTAAAGCAATGCAGCTCTTGTGAAGTGTCCCTTACCAACACAGAAGCAATGTGGGCCTCCAGTGCCTAGTCCTTCTCCCATAGTGTCTCATTTCTGACTGACAGACAAACCTTGCTGTAGTTTCAGCTGCAGGGCTCTCCTCCCCCTCAGGGGCCTGCTAACCTACCCCGGCTTTGCTCCTGTGTCCTGGGCTTTATGGCGCGAGTCTGACACTCACTGGTTGCTTTGCAGCCTCCTGCAGGAACACAGCCCTGCTGTAAGCCAGCAGCACTCGCGGAGCCAGGCTAAGAGAGGACACAGAAACCAGTCCTCTGGCACAGCTTAAAGCACCCCTGCTACAGCTGGGTTTGAGTCCCAAGCGTACACGGGGCTGTGGCACCCTCAGTGACAGTGCACAGGGGTGGCAACTGCCATGGGTCCCATTACGAACTTGGGGTGGTCAAACAGAAGTAAGGATGCACATCAGGTCTGAGGTGGAGGCAGAAATCCAAACATCCTAGTAAGAGATGTGGGGACACGTACAATGTATATCAGCACAGGAGTAAAGGGCCAAGGATGAATGTAAATAAGGTTCCTGGGTCTGTGGGCAGAGGTTGTGTGTGTGGGTTGGTTGGATCAATTAAGATCTATGGATGTCACTCTCTACAGCTATCTGAAAGGAGGTTGTAGGGAACTGGTGATCAATCTCTTCTCCCAGGTAACCAGCGACAGGATGTGAGGAAACGGCCTCAAGTTGCCCAGGGAAGGTTTAAATTAGGTATTAGGAAAAATTTCTTCACTGAGAGGGTGGTCAGGTGTTGGCTAGGCAGATGAAGTCCCGAGCATCTCATTGCTTGCTATGACCTGATCCTGAAAAATGCACTTTTTTAGTCCATGTTCTTGTGTGCCATCCATCTCCTGAGCCACCCAGTGGAAATTCAGTTTAAGACAGGGAGTGACATTCAGCTGTGCTCTTACCTCCTCCACAAAATGAGTATTTCTTTATATGTTTGCTTTTTAAAAAAAAGTCAGGGCCTCAGGAAAACAATCCGTCTGCTGAGTGGACGTGCAAACACTGAGACCTTGGCCTCAGTGTTAAGGGTCACTGGAATAAGCTGCACCTCCCTGCTCTCTCTCCAATTGCTTATTCTTTCAATTCTACCCTTCAACTCTGAATGTGTCCTGGATATTATTCCTTCAGACAGCCAGTCCCCAGCAGCTTAGAGGATACTCCTGCCTGCACAAGAGCAGCTGGATCTGCTCTGCATGCCTGCAAGGCTAAAACCCGCTGATTATTTCATGGGAAAAGATGGGAGGGAGAGACCCGGATAGCCAGAGCAGAATAGCTTAACTCCTACACTGCTGGATCTCCTAGCCCACTGTTGTGCTTGTGGTCTGGCAGAGTGTGTGCAGGTTGGGACACACCCAGGTGCTGTCTGGATGCCCTCACTTTTGAAAGAATGGTTGGTGGGAGGAAAAGAGGTGAGGTGGCACAAAGCGGCAGGGAAGGAAATGCAGCATGAAAATAACACAGCACCTGCAGGTTTTGGGGAGAGACAGGAGAGAGGAGCTGGATGATGCAGCTGCATTTCTTGATGAGGGGAAGCAATACCAGGGCTGGGTATCCTTTCTGAAATGGTCATGTTTTAGTCACACTGGGCTTTTTCTCACCTGGAATCATCTTCTACTTTGAGAGGCAGCAACATCATTGCTCTTAAAGGGTCAGGCTGGAATTGAGACTGAGCCAAAGAAGCCATCCTTTGAGGAGGACCCCTGGGTGCCCTGCAGATGGTGAGGACAATCAATAGCCTGCAGTGGGTGAAGAGAAGTGGGCAGGTGGTGGCACAGTTCCTTAGAAGAAAAGCCCCTCTGTTGTCTCCCTGAATGCCTCCTCCAGTAGCTGGAACCTTCAGTCCTCTCCAGAGCTCTGCCTGATCCAGAGGCCTTTGCCAGGCCTTCTGCCTTGCTTTGGTGAGCAGGAAAATCCCTCGGGGAGAATTTGCTCTTTTACTCCTTCAGCTTGGCTGTCTACTGGGCTTTGTTCCATCCTCAGCCCCAGCCACTATGCAGCTCTAAGTTGGACCCCATTCCTTGCTCCCCCACACCCCCACCCCTTGCAGCACTACCCTCCAGCTGTGCCTTTGCCAGAGTGCGAGTGCAGGCTCTCAAAAACGGCCCTGATGCTTTGCAAGGAGACTCAGGGATTATTTGCAGTGCCCTCCCTGTCCAGCTCACTCTAGTTCTTGCTCCCAAATACTCCCGTTTGCTTCTGTTCACCACCACTTGAGTGCAGCTAGTGTGTGGTGAGGCATGCGAGCTCTTTGGTGTACCCCAAGTAAGGAAAAGCACTCCTACACCCTGTTTGCAAATGAGGATTCTCCAACCCCCCTGCGCTTCTCTCCCTCCCCAGTAACAGCCCTACTGCTCCTCCCATACACGGAGGGAAGGCTGCCTTGCTGGGCACAGACACGTCCCTGCAGGACAGGGGAGGATGAACTGCAGATCTCTCAGCAGCGTTCCCTCCTCCTCCCCTGCCTGGAGGGCTGGGGAGCAGCATCAGCCTGACGGAGCTTTGAGCCGAGCTGTCACAATGTGAGTGGGAAGTGGCAGCACAAAGGGACTCGCAGCCCGTACGGATCTGCCCACCTCCTCGCTCCCTTCACGCCCAGGATGTGGCTTGCTTCCTGCAGCCATTGGCAGGAGTGAGGTGGAGAGCGAGGGATGCCCAGGGGACAGGGCCCCACGACGCGTGCTGTGTGACCCCCGCACGCCGAGAGCCCCAGAGCCGCAGCTGCTCCGCGCTGCATGCACCACCGGCATGTTTTATGCGATGGCTCCGGGCTGAAGCCAGCTTGGAATTGAGGTGTGCATGAGGAGAAATGTGTCCTTGGGATAACACCCCGCAACGTCACTTGTCCCTCCTAGAAGAGAAGTTTCAGCATGTCTCGCTCAGATCTCTCTGCCGTCCACTTCATCCCGAGTTCGCTGCACTCGGTGGAAGCAGTTCAGTCAGCTTTGGATTGGCTGTGTCAGCAGGGAACAGCCAAGCCTGCCAGTTGAGGTGGGAGATGCCAGCAAACCAGTGGCGCCCTCTCCTGCCTTCTCCTTCCTTTTCGGTTTGCAGCCAAGCCCTCGCTGTCTGTACAGGGGTTTGTAGGATAAAATACCCGCTGTCTCTCCCCCACCTCGGGAAAGCAAATCTTAGCTCATCCTCCTGAAGACCTCTTCTTTCACAGCAGTTTGCAAGCCACCGCTCTTAGGTACGATTTGGCAACTTTCCCCCTCGTGCCTCTCATTTCCATCTAATAGTCTTTAAAATCGTGCAGACGCATTTAGTCCCTTTGTCGTGTGTTCCTGACGAGAGATTTCCCGGCTCCTAATTTGGATTGAGGTCCGAGCGGATCCTGCGCTCGCCTATCCTGCCCCAACAGTCCTGATGGTGGCAGCTGGGCTCTTTCTACCTGCAGCGTATCCCGGGCTTTGTTTGCAGCTTCCTGGTACGTGCAGCTGTACAAATCCACACTGGTGTGCAGTAGAAAGGGAGAGGTCTGATTTCTTTGGTGCAGGGCTTGCAATTCCACCAGTGGGGTCCTGCAGCAATGAATCGGTGTCAGACTGACACAAATGGACTCCTGCCCTGCAAACTCAGGTGTAAGAAGTGAATTTGCAAGGTGATTTTTAATCTATATAAACACCATCTAAGATTGTATTAATTATTTCACAGCAAGTGATCGCATTTAAAGGGGAGAGGAGACATTTTGTCATTGACTAGTTATAAAACGAGTTAGTAGTTATAAAACGAGATTATGATACGGTTTGGGAGGCTGAGGTTGTTTTATAGGGGCCAAGGAGTTACCTTTCCACCCAGATGTCATGTATGACTACAGAACACTCTGTAAAAACATGCATGCTACTCTGCATATGATTCCCCCGTGAGGTGCCTCTCTGTTTAGGCAGAGTTTTCCAGCAGTGTTGTCTTTCATAACCTGAACAGCTAATGCTGCAACCCAAGATGCCCAGAAAGTTGTCTCTTATTGTGGTTATTGCCATTAATGAAAACTTCCAGCTTAAGAGGGAGTGGCAATATCTGTACCATGGTAATAAACACAGTGGTTCCAGTAGCAAATGATGAAGCCTAAGAAAACTCTGCAGGCTTGAGATCATGGAAAATAAGGAATCTCTGACCTTGTATAGTCTGCACAGTTTTTTTCTGCCAGCTGATGCGAAATCTACATTTGCTTTGAACAGCAAAGAGGGAAGAGGTTGGCTGGCAAAGGGTGAAGTCAGGATGTCCACTGATCTGTCTGTGTCCTTGCTCTGGAGTTTGACAGTGCTGTTGGAGACCTTCAAGCCATTCTGTTTTCCTTTGGCAGCCACTGCAGTCCAGCCCTGAGGGAGGACCTTGCTAGCTGATTTGGAATGTGGTTTTATTGCATTGATGCTGACTCAGATGGTTTACAAGGGCAAATCCTGAACCTCATCTACCTGCTATTGTTTCCTTAAGATGTCTGGGGAGTCAGAGCACAGGAGAAGACCATCTGCCATCCCCAAATCAAAAGAAATATTTGAAAAGTTCACTTGGAAACAGAAATGTTCATAGGCTAGGGGTCAAATCAGGGACTCTCTTACACTTGAATAACCCCATATGGAATGGTATTGGCAGGAGCCAGCACCCTCTAGGGCATACAGACATGCTGCATTACGCATCTGAAATGCATGGCCGTGCATGAAGATTGGCAGAGTCGGGAAGAAACAGCTGCAAAAGCAGCACCAGATTTTGATGTAATATGTACTGCCTTCCATTGGATCAGAAACAAAACCTGTGGGGAAGGGGGAGAGCTGTCCATTCAGGCAACCTAGCTTTCTATAGTAAAATGGTGACTCCTCCTGCTAGCCTTTAGCAAGGGATTAGATCCCCTCAGCAAAACGATACCCCACAACCTACACCCCAGGGGTACCCACCCAGGACACAAGCTGCAAGGACAGAGTAAAATTTGTAAATCACTGTTGAATTTGGGGCTTTCAGCCCTGCTATGTCACTGTGAGCCCAGGAATTGCCAAGGACTGACAATATTTTCTAATATAAGTTGTGGATGACCAAGAGGGGGTTAATTACATATCAATTCACTTTGCTCTGCTTGACCATTGAAAGTTGTTGGATACAGATAGAGCAATAAAAGGCTGAGCTCAGCTGTCACTCAGTGGTGAAGAAGGGCTGGTGCCCTTTGGCAGTGGTAGTGGAACAAATTGGTTGGGAGGAGGTGTTCTACTTGCCCACTGAAAATTTGGCTGGAGGTTCAAGAAGTGGCTTTAAGGTTTAGATTCCTCAAGGGAGAGTAAAGCTGAGGGATGGGAGAGAGTGACCATAATATGTGCTAGTTCAACGTTAAAGATCTTGAAATACTATGGGTTTGTTTTTTCCTAAAAATTCCAGCACTCTGCTGGTTACTGTAGGCTACAAGGTATGCTTGTTGTTAGGCTTTTTTCTCTAACCCTAAGAATTATAAATCTGTATTATTGCTAGTGGATGAAAGCTCAGGTATCTAAATCACTATTATGAAACTGGAAATACACCATCTGAAAGTCCTATTTCATGACTGCAGAATAGCCAGAGTTGACAATGCTGCAGATAATTCCGGTCTGAAGCATCTGAGTTAATTTCCAAAGGTTCCTCTCCTGCATTTCCTCCTCCTAAAAGCTCCTGACTGCTCTGCTGAGGGTGATCTTGATTAATAATGCAGAGATGTGTGAGAAAGCAAAAGCAGCATCAATCCCTAGAGGCAGTTCAATAAAGCAATGAATGGTTTTCTCCTGAGGTGTGTATTTATCCTGACGATGCTGTGATGAGACAGATAAAAAGCTAGGTAGGAAGGCTGGTTCTGGTGACTCCTGGAGCAACAGGCATCTTGTATGGCTCCCTTCTGCCTCATGACAGATTGTAAGCTTTGTGTCTCCTCTTCCTCAGCAGAAGTACTGATGAGATCCTGGCTCCTTATAGTCTCACCTCCTCAGAACTCAGCAACAGAGAACACAAGTTTTCTGTCCCACGGGCCCCAGCTGCTCTGGAGAGTCCGACTTTAAACTTCACTTCAAGGGGGAGCCAGAGCAGCAAGTATGTAGTTGAGGATTAAAAAGAAGTGATTGGAATGGGAACCTCTTCTGTGTTGGTTCTGTGGCTGCTTTACCAGAGTGGCACAACATGCATGGAGAGGCGTGGGATTAGCAGACATGGTCTAAGTGCTCTTGCTATGGTAATTTATATAAGATGCATGATACCCTATGGGATGTAATGATGCCCCAATTAGCTCACTCCCCTGTTTTCTATTCACATTGCTCAGATGTGTTTCAGTGCTGGTAGAGGCAGTGGTGCAGTAATGCAGGTTCTCAGTGTGGATACAATGGCAGTGCTCTTTCCCTTCAGAAAATCCGCCCATCTTCTCATACACAGGTGTAGGCCAGGATTCTCCTATTCTCTCCTGTCCTGAACAAACCCTTGAACCACAGCCAATGTAACTCTGCTCTGTCTTCCTGCATCTTACTGGCAGGAGCTGGTCCAACCAGCCACCACTCAACACCCTCCTGACACACTTGTACAGACAGTGCTGCTGCTCTCGGCTCCTCAAAACCGTGCTGGGAGCCCATTATTCCAAGGCCTTTTTGATTCTGGGCTCTACCACCGGCTTTAAGATTGCAGCCCACCTTCTGGGCTGGGAATAAATGCGCTGTGTATGTGTTTGTCAGTACTGGGTATGTGGCCTGCAGCAATGCATGCAGGCAAAATGGAAATATGTGAGAAGCAAAATTAACAGAATGTCCAGAGGGACAGACTCTGATGGCATACATGCACCCCCACAGCCAGACAAGTACCCTCAGTGCATGCAGTGACAACAAGCCCAAATGAAACTCAACATGAACCAAAAGGAAAAAAGCAACTCGACAACTCAAACCCTTGGCAAAATGAAACCAATGTGAAAGCACATCTGCAAAAACCATGGCAAATTAACAACCCTACTCATTAACAAATTCTTTTGTGATGAGTAATGTCTCCTGGCACCTAGCAAGCAGTCAACCTCACCTAGCTAAAGTCAGGAAGGATGTTGAATAATCCTGTTTTTTGCAGAGACATCACCAGGTGATCATTCTGGAGGCATGTGTCTTCCCTGGCTCTTTTAGAAGCTCTAGCCCTTTCAAAGGGAAGGCTGCAAGCTGTGGTTGCAATCCATGGATATAATCCCTGAAATGTAGTTATTTCTCTCAAGAGTGCTGACCCTCTTGTGCAGGATCTCCAATTTTCACTTCCCCTTCTGCTCTCTAACCAATTAAACCAGAGATAATATCTTACTGTATGTAAGTTATAAACTACTAAAAGTGGTTTGTGATCTCCTAAAAACTTAGGAAGTTCTTTCTAGCCTTTTGGGTAACTGTGTGAACTGCCCAAAGTATTGCCTGACTTGCTTGGACTGCTGAAGGTTTGACGTGGCTTTAGTGATGTAGGAAAAAACAGTGGCTGCCTGCAGCCATTAATGAGTGGAGGGCCACAGACCTCACTCATTCAGCTCAGGGGCAGCAATGGCAGATTTTTTTCACTGTGCTCAATGAGTTGTGCAACCACTCAGGGTTTAGAAGGACTGCACCCAGTACCTTAATTCAAATAGCATGCTGCCAGCCTGAGATAAAGGGGAACTAACGACCTCCTGCAGTGTCAGGGGTTTGTTTGCATTGTTTTCTATGCCAACAACTGTGAACATTTTCCCTGGAGTGAAGAAACTTCCTCTAGTTGGGTTCTTTCTGACAACCAAATGAGAAGAGGAGTGGCATGTGGCCATATTGCTTCATACTGATAGACAAAAAAGGCCTGCAAGTATATTTGTTTCCTTAAGGGTTTTTCTTTTCTGATGTGATTACGCTTTTTTTCCTGTGCTTTTGCAATATCAGGGATGTCGAGTCCTCTCTTTCTCACTTTTGATGGACTAATTATAAACTACCAAAGAGGTGCCTAACACAGAGATATGACTCATGACTTTACATCTGATTGCCAGTTGCCAGCCCTGAATAACTCCCAGGTTCCTTTTCCTGTGCTCCTCCTATAAACAGCTCTCCAGGGTACACAGATCTTTGATATGAGCTCCCAAGCCACCTGCTCTCTCCTCACCTGCTGTTCTTTTTCTCTTGGCATGAAATGTCTGGCTAAGGTTTCTGTCCCGAAGGACCTAACAGCTGCTGAACTGGGTTATTATCCACAGAGGAAGGAGCTAGGGAAACAGAGAGACCAGTGACTTAGCTCTAATTTTTTCCTCTCCAAGTGAGGAACAGTAATGAGAGTAAAAGGCAAGAAAAGAAGCTTTGTTTGAATTGTCAGCTTTGTGTTGTGTCTCCCCTTCCCTCAAGAGTGATCAATCTACATGGCTTCTGCCAGCCCAAAGCTAATTCTTAGTACCCAACAAAGCAGAGTTTTCCCCCCTGCACCAACAGAGAGCTCCTGTTAACTCACCCCAAAGTTGTATGAGCTGGTTTTGCTAAGTCTTTTGCAAGGCACCATATATCTGTATTCAGTTTGTGTTTCACACAGTCACCATGTCCCTACCCAAGACGCAGCCTGTACTTTCCTCTCCTCTACAACACCTTTTGTCAGCCTGGGATGAAACTCTTACTTCTTGGAGTTCGTTCTTCCACAGTATTGTACTAAAAAGTACTCAGACTGAATGGGCCTATGGCCAAGTGATCCAGCCCATGCCATATGACTGATGGTGGCAGATACTCCTCTGGAGCCTGTAAGGAGTTGTGCAGAGTTAAACCACCTGGAAGTATTCTGCTGCCCTTGGGCACAGCTGTCAGAGGGTACAGTGTGATTATTTCTGCTATTTGCATCCTTTTCTTCCCTCTCTATCCTGTTTCTTCTTACAAGAACACCAAATTTAGTCTGAGTACCACAATGCACCCATTGCAATGAGACCTGGTGGAATTTGGTGTAAGACTGTTTCTCAGGGAGCCATGCAAGAGCTCCTGCTTAAACTCTCTTTTTCCCCCCCTTCCATAATAGAACACCCTTACTTCTCCTTGTAGTGGCTTCCCTCTCTCTCATCTAGCAAAAACCCTTTGAGCCAAGTTGCATTGCTGGAGAGCAAGCCTGAACCAAAGGAGTTTCCACATTTCTGATTTGGGAAACAGAGATTACAAAAGGGGTCAGCCTAGAGCAACATTCAGGAAAGTTTAGCTGTTGGCTATATCAGTGGTCTCCAAAGTGGGGTGCATGCAGCCCATGGGGTGCACAAGAGTATTCAAAACTTTTTTACTGATAGTGGTATGCAAGATCAAAAAAGTTTGGAGACCATGGATATACATTTACCACAACGTACCTCCCCTTCCATGCTGTTCTGTCTGGAGGGTCTTAGCTCTACGTTTACGTCCAAGGAGTCAATAGGATCAGCCATTGCAAGGGCACTTTAAACTTGGCTATTAACAGAAAAACCTCAGAGACAGGATGGCCACATGAAAAAGGGATGACCAGGGAGAGATCTCTGATGACTGTGCCTCTGTCTTTTGTATATGCAGAAACTATTATTTGCCCTGTGGACAAGCAGATCTCCATGGGTTGGTATGAGTCAATGTTTGCCAAGTGGTTGTTTTCTGTTTCCAGGGTGATTCTCTGAAGACCTGAACATGAATGCTGACAGATGGTGATCTCTGGTATAGTGAATGTGTTTTTCAGTATAAGAACACACATTTTAGTGCCATTTAGAAAGCAACACTTATTCTTATAAAGGGCAACAGAAATTTTGCCCCACTAATATGGACATTTGCATACTTGTAGTTTGCTGTTGTGTTAGGCAGTACCACACTCTGCATTCACATCAAGTCTGTCATCTTAATGAAAGTAAAAGATGTGAAGCCGAGGAAGCCAAAGAAGTCCACTGATGGTTTAGGGACATGGATGTATTTCAGTGTGTATATTTTTTGGAAACATTTCTACTTTTTCTACCATTATCTAGGTGTGTGGTTTCAGGGTAAGAAAGTAGTAGTGTCTTTTCACATTTGAGCAGCTGGGTGCCACCTCTGAACAACTGACATCTTGCAGTGATTACCGCTAGGTTTCAGAGTTAAATGGCCTAGTTGTAAGGATGGAGGCAGTGCACACCTTCTGTCAGCTTGAGAGAGGCAGAAGAGACACTGCTATGACCAGAGATCACAGTGCAGCTGTAAGATCAAGCACTTGGAAGTTCATTGAAAAGCACCTTGCTAGTTCTGAAGGCGTCACTATGGAGGAAAGGGGCAGAAGGACACACCAAGCTGAAGGAAAAGCAACAGAAGCAGTAGCTGGTGACAGTCTCTTGTTCTGCATGGTTTGTGTGAAGTGGTCTTTGGGAGTGTAGGTATCAATGGAGGCCCATTTTCTGTGACTCCAGCAGCCTGGGGAACCTTGCAAGCAGCACAGGTTGCAATCTGAAACTCAGGTTGTTTTGGTGCTGTGTGGCAGAGCTGTGGTGGGGACAGGCACGAAACATCCCATCTTGCCTCGGAAATGTACAACAGTTGGTGGGGCACTGAGCAAGCCTCCCCTGCCAGCCTGCTCCCACATTGCACTGCCCCCTTGGACAGCCTCCAAGTACTTAATAGCAGCTGCTCCGTGGAGATGTGCAGGAGATCTGGTACAGCAGGAGGAGATGGTCTGTCACCAAAGTGGCATGAGGGTGGGCTTATATCAAAGACATTCATTTTGGCTGACAGGATGGCAATAGGTCAATCAAGCAGAAAAAGCAGTGAGCAGAAGATGCTTTAACCCTTTTCTGCTTCCTCACAGGCTCTGGAAAAGGGAATCAGTCCTTAAGCCACCCTCAGAGGTGTCCCTGCATCTCCTTGTCTAGCCTGCTTTTCAGGCTTTCAGTCCACTGGTCTTCAGGCTATCTCTGTTATCTCCTACCACTACCCCACTCCTTCTTTGAGGCTTTTTGGCAGTCCTGAGTCATGGCAGGGAAAGCCACAGTGTCCTGGGCAGGCTGGGGTGAAACCCTCATACGGCACCATTAGTGATCAGCTCTCAGCTCACTAAAGAGATGATTATTTAGGAAATGAAGCACCAGAAAGTATGCTGATGGTTAACTGCCCTCTCTTGCCCCGTCTGGAGCTGATCCCAGGAGGAGACTGGCACCACGCATTGCTCTCCTCCAGCCTGTGTGGACACTGCATGGACTCTTGTTTAAAAAGATGTGGGTGTTTATGCATGTACTGTATCATTAGAGCAGTTACCCTGTTCTTCCATCAGAGTTTCTACTATTTAGACTGTTGTGTGGTTTGTTTGGGGTGATTTTTCTTTTTTTAACAAAATCTTCAGGTACAGACTGTGATGGCTTGGTAATAATACAGTGCCTCTTTCTATGCAGGGATGCCTCAGAATTTGTCTGAATCTAGTCAAAAGGCTTTATCTTAAAATAACTAGCTTTTTTCTTTTGTAGCAGGACAAACCAAAACCACACCTGCTCCACACTGAGTTCATTCGTGCAGGTTCCTGATCACCTCCTGTTTTAATATTGCAGCTACAAACCCTGCAGTGGAAAGGTGGTGGTCAGAATGGTGTCCTGCAGAAACGTCACCAGACACAAGGCTGACAGCAACACTGTGTGGCATTTTTTTAATGATCTTTGTTTCTTTGAGTTATGCAAAGAACTACAGCCTCTTGCTTCTGTGCCTGTCTAAGCCAGAAGGTTGGTGGCTCAATGGAGGCTGCTGTTAAGGTGGCAAGTAGAGAGAAAATGATGGAAAATTCATCGGCAAACCCATTCTTGTACAGATGTAGGCTGAAAATATAGCAAAAAACCCATGCATAGCAATATTTGCAGAGCATTCAGCCAGTTCTGGCTTCACCTGTACATAATCTTCAGATGTTTTTGGCACTGGATCAAGATCCTGGTTTGTGGTGTGAGGAGGGAGGAGGAGGAGGACTGAAGCAGGAAGTCCTGTGTTTGACTTGAATACGTTGCACTTAAAATCAGGTGTGGTGCAGTCTGCCATCTATTAGATTGGAAAAGTAGCATTTAAGCTTGACTTCTTATTATTGATTATCTTTTCAAGCAAGAAAACCCCTGCTTCCAGCATAAAGGATATAGGCTCAAGTTCCAGGTTATTATTTTTATGCACTCCTAATCCATCAAGTTAAAAATTCTCCTGGCATAGCTCTAGGCAAAGATGCGATTTGATAGCTACTGTCATTATGACTTTTTTTTTCTTTCCAGAATGGCAGCTCCCTGTTCTCTGCCACCCCACCCAATTCCCCCTTTCCCCCACTGTACGGATTCTTGCTTATGTTGATTTTCCAGCATTACTGTCTGAAGGGGTTACCTCTTGTTCCCAAATACATTCTTTGCACCAGCTTGGGCTGTTCTGTGAAAAAGGAAGCAGCCAGTGCGAAGCATTCTAGCATGAGTCAGAAATCCTTATGGATGAGCTAAACAGAGCGGAGCAGAAACCAGGTCAACAGCAGCTCTCATGAGAATTAACTGTATCCCTGGAGTGGTCATTCTGATCTGTCCTCCCGGCCCTTCTGCTTCCCTGCACAGTCACACCTATGCCAGGAGGGGCGTGCAGAAAATCTTTGTGTGGACAAGGCAGGTTGTACTGACCAGCCGCAGCACGTTTCCCTTTTCCTTAGGAAAAATTAATCAGTTAACTCACTGCAAGTGTTTTCCACCCCCATTAGTGAAGCAAAGCCTGTCTGCTCTCCATCAGAACGGTGTTTCGCAAGTGAGGACCAGCTCTTGTGTGCGTCTGTACAATAAGCATCAGACAAGTCCCACATCTCTCTCAACACGCGCATTACAAACCAGAAGCAGAACACACCACATCCTCCCCCTTGTGGTGATCTTGGAGTCTCTGCGTCACGAGAAATCCAAACGCTAGGACAGCCAACGAGCTTGGATTTGGACGTTTGGGAATTGGAATGAATTCATCTGGCAAGCTCCGGTTCTGGTTTATTACATAACCCTGCAGGACATATAGGTATAGCTTGGCAGCATTGCCTGCTGAACTGTGTACAGGCCACATAAGTGGAGCACAGCTGCCAACTGCAGCCCAGAGGTGAGCTACGACAGCACTCCCATCCAGGCTTCACAACATCTGCCACGAAAGAAGCATGCATTTGTGCTTGGCTAAGAGATTTTCCTGGCTGCAGTGTGCTGGCAGGGCAAAACGGTGGGGCTGTGGTTAGAAACTTCTCAAGAGCTGCTTTCTGCCTTGTGCCATGTGTTAAAAGCAATTTTAACAATTTTCTGACACCCTCTTTCTGCCCTACCTCTTGTGCAGTTTGTGGCTCTCTTTGGTCCCAAGCACAGGTTCTCTCAATTTTCAGCCCAGATTTAGTTAAAAGATGGAAGAGGTAGAAAGATATCTGAGTAAAGATAGCTGAGTGCAGGACATTGCAACATATTGCTCCACGATGTCAGGTACAACACACATCTGACAACGCGCTGCTAGAAATATCTTTCAGGCTGCTTCTGTGAGGAGGTAATGTATATTTAACTCGTGCTTCAGAGAGTCCCATGGCTTCCGAGGGGAATGATTTCTGGCAGAGTGTGGCATGCATTTTTCATGGCAAAGCTGCAGTAACGTGGTGCCAGTGGCACAGCTTTAGGAGTTTGGACATTAACAGGAGCATCCTGATGGGTCCCGAGTAATGTTATATCCGTGGTTGTAACGTTCTGCAGATGCACAGAGAAGATAATTTGTAGCTGCTGCGTGCATTTAGTGCTTTACAGTAATTAAAAATCCAGGTAACTTGATGGTCTCTCCTTGTGACCAATTCTTTAATTGGGTGTATATTGTTAAAATTAAATTACATGAGAATCTCAGCTTTAAAATAAGTTTAAAAAGAGCATTTGTGATTTAATTATGAAATTTGACTTTTAAGTGACTAATATCAGTGGATGGGAACTCCTCTGCTCAAATATGAGGAGTTAATCTCACTGAAATTTAGATAAGTTTATCCACATTATCACTTTTAAGGGCACTTGTTTCACATTTCCATATGTTTTCTCACATACACCAAAGCCAATTTAAAATGATAGTCAAGATTTGTATGTAGTATTTTGCTTGAGAAAGCTAGAATGCTCTGAAAAGACTCAAAAATTCAAGAGCTGGCCAGACTCATGACTTGGTGGGACTGAATTCAGGGCTGGGAAAGATGCAGGATCAGAAAGAAATCCAAATCCCTTCAAGACTGTCATACCAAAGCAAGTCATTGTACACTTGGCAGCTGGAGAACAAGGACTCTCTTTCCCCAACTAAAATGTCTCTTCTGTCAGCCTAGGAACACCAGCGCTCCTGCAGTCTGTGCTGCCTCAGTGGCACAGAGCAGTAGTGCCTATCCCAGCATTGATATTTTGCAGAGAATGTAATTTCCAATGAATGCATTTCCTTATCACACTATTGTCCTTAAAAATAAAAGCTCCAAAGAATCATCAAATTTTTTTTCACTATGTGATTTTTATCAGTAATTTATTCAGTCTAGCAGATGCCAGCATGCAAACTATGCAAAGAGCAAATCTCTTCCTCCAAGTGTAAATATTTACAGATCATATTAAATGGTATTTAGTACTGTGCAAACATATTGTCAACAGTTCTAGCCAGATTCTTCCCTAATCACAGCCTGAGAGTTGGCACAGGCATGTCCTCCATGAGAAGATGGTTATCAGAAAAAATAATAGCAGGCTAAATAGCTTCTTTGCTTAATTATGACTGGAGTTTATACCAGAGGTGAATCTGGCCTACACCAAGTTAAAACTCAGTTACAGCAGCTTGTATGTACCACACACAGAGCTGGAAAGATGATGCTTCCCTGGGGGAACCTCTCTTGGCACTGGACAAAATGGGCCATTACAATACAGGGCAGGGAGTTTCAACCATTTACATGTTTTAATGTAGTTCCACATTTTCTTAGACATAAAAGGAGATGTATGACTATTCTTTAATTTGCATCAACTGGCTACGTTTATTTGAATAGTCCAGAAGAGCAAACATTCCCCATTCAAATCACCATCTGTTCTTAAAACAGAAATGTGTTTAAGAAATAACACAGATCTGCCTTTTGGTCTCCAGCTCAGCCAGTGCAAAGTCCCTGAATGGGTTAATGTCTGGGACATAGCTTGACTACACTGAAGCCATTTGTGTTTAAACTAGTACCCTAAAATCTCCTTTCCTGCACCTCCAGCCCAAAACCCTTTGATAGCATTTTGTTATATCCCATAATCTCTACTCTCCTGACAATCTGGAATAAATGCGAACCAACTGAAAGCTCATTTATATTCTATGAAAGCCTGCTATTGCAAGCATGTCTTAGCACCCTGGCTTTTCACACGAGACATGTAAAGTTGCAAAGATCTCTAAACACTTCAAGATTATGTCCTCTGGGTGTCTCAAATGAAACAGCCCAACTGCCTTTCTCCATGCATTGTAGGGAGACAGGCGCGTGAGGGCACATTCAAGACATCCCGTTCTCTTTGACTGTGCGATCACAGCTTATTTTCAGTGCCTGTGCTTTCACATCACACATCTGGACTTCTCTATGGGCATTTTTTTTCCTCCTGGGACTGTTTTTCCCAGAAATGTGCTTGTTTTCCACTACACCAACCCTAAGGGCCACACGCCCTCCTGCTTTGCTCAAGAGCTCCACAGTATTTCCTTTACCATTGTGCTTGGTCCTGCCAGATAATCTGTTCTACAGCAGACAGTCCCCCTCCCCCCTTCAACTGTCTCTTCGAATTCTCTTACATTGCAGAGCTTCCTTCTCCCTTCCTTCTCCTCTGGAAAGGAGGGGAGGGAATATTTGAGTAAATGCTGGTATCTTACATGAATGATGGAAGGATATATCTATACAATGTATACAGACAGACATGCTTTAAATGGAGTACTTAATGTAGAGTGCTGGCCAGCTTTGCATTTTGTCTATTTTTAATTAACTGATGGACCAGGGTTTCAGCTCCTACGCCTCCTCCTCCTCACTGCTCATTTTGAAAAGCAAATTTTTGTGTTCTAAAATTACATTGGGATGTGTGAATGATTTTGGCATCGCTTTCATCTATGGCCAGATTAGCAGTAGCAGACAAATCCATACATGATTTGAGGGAACAAGGATTCCTTCCTCACCTGTTTAATGGTACATTTACTGTGTGAAGCATCCCACAGTCTGGACTGTGTCTGTGGGTGCATGAGGCTGGTTTCTGCACCTTTTTTTTGATGACTCTTTTTTTCATAGCATCACAGAATGCTTTCAGTTGGAAGAGATTTTAAAGATCATTCCATTCCAACCCCCCTGCCATGGGCAGTGACACCTTCCACTAGACCAGGTTGTTCAGGGCTCCATCCAGCCTGGCCTTGAACACTTCCAGGGATGGGGCATCCACAGCTTCTCTGGGAGAACTGATCCACTGACTCACCACCCCCACAGCAAAGAATTTCTTCCAATGTCTAATGTCTCTCTTCTTTGTGCAATCTGGAAGTAACCCAAAGGAGCTGAATTCAGGAGACAGTGTGCTTGCTCTGAAATGGTCACCCGTGGTTTCTTGGAAGTCCGGCACCTGATGCCATTTCATGGAGCCAGCTCCACAAGTCAGAGTGCAGCTCAGGTATTTATATCATGTATGTCTCTGTACATACAAGGGCAGTACATGGTATATAAAAGAGTCAAATCTCTGTTGCTGTAGGGTTTGCCCGAAGCTGGGGGGNNNNTGGTGCGCCGGTGGGGGGGGGGGGGGGGGGGGGGGCACGGGCTGCTGGTGTGCAAACTTTTGCCATAGACAGCAACATTAAAAACAGCAAAACGATTGTCAAAGATCTGATTTCTGGTCTTTGATTTAGAATTTATTTCAGCGGCATTCTCTGTCTAAACAATACTGTGGCTAGTGGACTGGCATGTCCAGTACAACAGAGACTTACACATATGAGAACAGTTATGTCTGGATTATGGTGGAATGTGTGTTTTTCATACTCCAGGGTAGCAAGACGCTGTTAGCCAGCACACTTATCTATTTTTTTTTCTGCTGGGTGGTGATTATGAACCATAGAACGGTTTGGGTTGGAAGGGGCTTTAAGGCTCATCCAGTTCCAGCCCCCTGCCATGGGCAGGGACACCTCCCACTAGACCAGGCTGCTCAGAGCTGGAAACGGGTTGGCATCAACGGGAGCTCTGCCAAAGCCGCTCCTGCTGCTGTGCCACGACCCGCGCCGCTGACGCCGGAATTCACGGTACGGAAAACGCAGGAGGAGAAGGAAAACAGCCTCGTGTGAGCACAGCTCCTCGCTGTCGTGCCCTGGCCAGACCTCCAGGGACCCCCCGCCAGTCCTAAGCCGCGGGTAACTCACACACAGCACACCCCGGCTCCCGGGGGCCGCGGTCCCGTCACTTCCGCGGCAGCGCCCGCCCTCTGCCCCCGGCGCCTTCCCGGGGCCTTTCCCGGGGCCTTCCCGGGCCCTTTCCGGGGCCACCGCCGGGGCGGGGCCGGGGCGGGGCAATGAGAGGCGGCCCAATGGGGCGCGGAGGGGGCGCAGGCCGGGCGGGGCTTGGCTGCGGCATGTGGCGGGGCCGCGGGGCGCCGGCGTTCTGATCCTTCCCTGCTCTGGGCTCTTCCCTGGCCAGGGCCCTGCCTTTCCCTGCCTTTCCCTGCCCGCGGGGGCCGCGCCAGCGCCGCCTCAGCGCCTCTCCCGCCCCGGGGCCGCGTCCTCCGCCACGTCGTGAGTGTCGGGCCGGCGGTGGCTCGCCTTGGGCCTGAGGGAGCGCGGGCGGGAGGGACGCGGGG
>VZTJ01002466.1:1689755-1910842 GCA_013397795.1 Orthonyx spaldingii | reverse complement strand
TCCGGGGGGCGCGGAGCCCGTGCGGGTCCGCCCGGGGAGGAGCCGCGGCCCGCGAGGGGGGAGCGGCTGCTGGGCGGCCGTTCCCGTGAACTGCCACATGAGTTGCGAGTGCATTTGCGGCACGAGTTGCGAGTGAATTTTGCAGTAAGTTGCAGCACTCCGCCCGCGGCAGCGGCGGGAGCGGTGGCTCTGCTGCCCTGCAGTCTGTGAGCGCTCCTAGATGGTTTGTTCGTGGGAAGGCGGGAGCGGAGAGAGCTGGGTTTCACTGCGGGGAAGAGGTGATTGACTCAGCAAGTAACTCTCGGCCGGAGTGTAACATTTTTAGGCCCTAGGGACCACCTCGGAGATCCGGTGTCTGGGGGAGTCGCCACCCTTGCGCACGGCATCACTGATATGTAAATATATCGTGTGTCCGAATAAATAATGTTGGGTGTGTGCAATTGAGGTTACGCTGATAAGTGGCATCCTGTGGTATCGCACTGAAATCTTTTTCCATTTATCCTGCCTTAAGTAAAGGTTTTCAGAAGGTTTAACTGTACCCTGGGCAATGTTAGCAAGGTGTCAGCTGGAGCCCAGGAAAGCACAGGAAGAATAAACGCTGTTCTTTGACCAAGCTCTCAAATACAGCATTCTGTGGGCATATCCTATTGCAGTGAATCTTCTTCTGGTGGATTCAACAAATCCTTTAACTTTCTCCTCTGTCTCCCAAACTTTGTTTTCTAGGATTGGCAAAGAAAACTCCTGTTACAGGATCGTGTCCAGTAATGTGCCTTGATGTCCTACATGTTAGCTGACTGAATCCCTGCCAGACTTGGTCATGCAACACCACTGCTGTTTCCTGATAAAGTGAGTTAGCTGACTGCTTACTGGAGGGACAAACCCAAGAAATCTTCCCCACCTTAAGATAGATTGCAATGCAGTTTTGATGAGCAATGTAACTTGCTGATAGTGAACATTTGGTGCCCTTTAGTCCTCAGAGGGTTTGTGACTGAAGAGTAGCTTTGAAAACTAGGCTATAAGATGCAGGTTGATGCAGTGTTTCTGTCTCAAAAGTGCATGTATTTTTATATTAATCTAATCTATCTACCATAATCAACCACTAATACATATGTTAATGCAGTCCATTATGTGGCAATGGATTGTTTAGAAGGAATCCATCCATTTTTATTACCTTTCACGTCTGTAGTAGATTTGTGCATGTGCTGTGCATGTTTGCTGCTTGATTCTGCATGTATACACACATGTATTGTTTTAGTACTTTATTGGGAGAAATTCCAGGCTACCTGCCTCTTAACGTGTTGGTGAGGACATCTTTATTTTTTGTTTTAATTGCAAATTCCCTGCTGGATTTACAAACCCACCTGCCAGAAAACAGACTTTGCATCTGGTTATCTGCTATTGAAGTTCTTATTGGCGCATCCCTACAACCTGAAGCCTCTGCCTTCTAAGGGAGGTCTCCTGGCACAGGCTTTTCAAAGGCTATGGGGGTAATTTGCAAACAAAATTTCAGGCTTTGGTGATGAAAAACTTCCATGCTGAAGGCCCGGTGAAGTATTTAAAATGTCTGGATGCATACCCTGGATTACGGGAAACATACTAGCAGACTTTTCACTTGTATGTTACTGGCTAAATTTTCAAGGAAAAATGTTGCAGGAACATTAAGGAATGGAGATGTTTATGCATGGGAAAGCTGGAGGAAAAAGCAGTCAGTTCACCAGGACTTGCGTGTAGTTCCTCAGCTGCTGTGCATTGCTATAGCTCCCTTGCAGAGCAGGGACAATCCACACCAGCTGGCCCTTTGTCCTTTTCAGTGTTTCAACTGGGATGGGATGCTTTCCTCAAGGAGCTTTTTGTACCTATGCATACAGCTGGTTCAAAGTTCATTTGTGAGGTACATGAGATACCCTTCCCACCCCTGTCCAACACAGCAATTGTTGGATGAAACTCCATGAAGTGTGCTGAACCAGCAGCCAGACAAGATGATCTTTGTGACTTCTTTTTCCTCCTGCCCTTAAAAGGACTGGGAGGGCAATGTCCCTGCTGTGTGTGCTGTTGCTGGATGCCATCTGACACTGTGTGCTCTGGCTCAGCAAGGCTGGTTCCCTTCCCAGTTTCCAGCCTGTTCTGCAGGTGTAATCCTTTGTCATTCCCCACATGTCAATGATACCCAGTCTGTCTGGGTGTGAAAAGGGCTCCCAGAGGGCTGTTGACTTTGTTGATGGTGAAGCCAAGAACTCTGTGAAATAAATTGCCATTGAACCCTTTCTTGCATGATGGTTGCAAGCATTTGACGTGTTCAGTCCTCCAGTTGTTTGTGGTTTCCTTCCTGCAGCTTAGACTGGGAGGAGTTAGTGAAGGAGTTGTGAATTGGCAGCTGGGGTTTAAGGATGCTTCTGGCACTGCAGGGACAGTGACAATGCTGAAAATTAGTGCAGGCAGCACCTGGTTGTGCATTTTGAGTTCACAGCTCCTTCAGCTTTTGACTGCTGGCAATCCAAGAGAGTCACCAAGCAGGTGAGGTGCCCAGGGTGTTTGTGGTGCAGGAATTCATTCAGGAAAGGACAGCTTATCTCTGCCATGGCATGGAGGCCTCCTTCTTGAAGGAATGTCTGCACAGACATTTCTGCATGTTGCTGTGAACAATTTACCCAATGAAAGCAAGTGGCAAGAATTGCAGAAGTGAGCTTTAATGCTCAGTGGAACCACATGATTGTCTTGCTGGTGTGTAGAGTAACACTTGGCTGCTTATTGTTTTGCTGTCTGGCTTGCTCATTGCTTTGGTTCTGTAGGTGAAAACCCTGCATTTAGCTGAGGGCTCTGCTTTGCTCTTCTTGTGATTTCACTGGAATGAGGTTTCCTCAGGGCAGTTTTGAATGTCCATCACCATAGGTGCCAAAACGTCTGACAGTCTTCCATTGCCTTTGCTGGCTTTATTTTTCTTTGCTGTTCTGGACATGGTCTCCCCAGGGCTCAGATCTTGGGTTTTAGTGCTGAGAGGTGGATGTGCTGCTGCACTGGCACCAGGGTGGTGCTGTGCAGTGTGGTCAAACAGGATGGGACTGAAACCCTGTCCCCAGTGGTAGCATTGCTGTGCTGGGAAGACTAGTCTTTCAATGCCCTTTGCAGAGTGTGAGGTCTCTGGAATGACAGTGTGTGGGTCTGCGTTCTCCATTGCATCCTTCCTCCTGTTTCACATGATAACTTGTCAACTGTTTGGAAAGCACAGTGGGTGCTTGTTTGGTTGGTTGTTTTCTTGCAGGACACTGTGCTGTGAAGAAAGGAGCAGAGGGCAGAGAGCCAGGGATATGGGTACTTGTTTATTTGCAGCCAGCTGGACTGTCCCCCAGGGTGGCAGGACCCACAGCCCATTTGTACAGCTTGCACCTGCTTGAGGAACCAGCTGGCCCCCCATTTGAGCAGGGAGTTCGGCCTGTGCTGGCAGTGCAGGTTGTGCCTGGATTATCTCTGTGCATCACCACAGCTCCTGGCACCTTTGCTTGGGGAGTCTCAGCTGGGCTGTGTCCCCTAAAGGACAACTAAATTGTGTTCTGCAGATGTGGCTGTGGTGTGTCCAAGCCCCCATAGCTACCTGTGTTATTCCCTAAGTACACACAGAGAGACGGAGAGGTGGTCTGTGTACAGGAGCCTTTTAGTAACTTATTGAGACAATCAGCAAGTCCCCTTCACTGCCTCTGCTAACAATGGCTGCCCAGGAGGGCATTGAAATTGCCTTCCCTGGCTCCACCTGACTGACTTGGTGCCAAGCCTGGAGAACTGCTTATGCAATAGTCCAGCAAAAAATGTGAGCATATATTTCTCATGTCTCCCAGTATCCTGGTTTCAGATTTGTTAAAAAAAAAAAAAAGAGGCATGAAGGAGAGTGGGTGATAAAATTTTTGTGGAATTTTACATGTGTGTTTTGTGTTGGGTTTATATTTGTTTGGCTTGGGGAGACTTTGCAGCACTTTAACTAAATCTGGTTTTAAATCCACTTAAGTTAAACTCCTACTACAACTAGTGTGTGGAGACCAGGATGAAATCTCATTAATTTTAATAGGATTAGCATATTCTTTTACTGAATCTTCTTCTCTATATCTTTTTTTTTGTTTGGCTTTTCTATATAAAAAGCAGGATAAACCTTTGCACTCTTCCACCTCTTTGTGAAAATGCTTTGACAGTCTCACAGAAATGTCTCTCTGGTTGCATACAGTAACATTTTACAAATTTTTTCCCTATGCTTTCAGCTCTAGTCCTACCGTATCCAGGCTTTTATTGGCTTTTGCTTTCCCTAAAGGCGCAATAATTCCTGACAGCAAGAACACAGTTACAAGTGTTTGCATGGTAAGTTTCTATACTCAAAATCATTATTTTTGCTTTTGCTCTCTCTGGATAGATCTGAAACTGCTGTAAAACAAGTCAATTAGTAGAGAGGAACTCTGTAGAAGTCAGCAGGAACTGAGCATGTGCAGATGGGTGAGGGCAAAATTAATCCGTGTTCACAAACCAAGGATAAACTGAGGAACAGGAAATAAAGGTAGAAGTGGTCTGAAAGCAAACTGGTTGAAGGGAAATATTTGAGGTCTGGCTGAGATTAAGCAAATGATTAACTGGACAGGAGGCTGCTTCATGCCTTTGTGTTACCTGTTTACTTGCACATTTCTCAATGTACATCATGCCCTGAGTATCAGTGTTGATAGAACAATTTGATTTGTATGTGATTTGTGTTATAGGAACACTCCTCTTCCCTCTCTGCCTCTGAAAAGACAAATCTCACAGCAGGTATTTCTGGATGTTCCTGAGATGCTCTCAATGACACACTTACTACGTATATGCTCTCATAGGAAAAGCTGACTGGTTGTAGCTGTGTACTAAGCTGGATTTCAAGAGACTTGATTTTCATTTTCACTTCCAGCTTTGACCAGTTCCTCCTGTAGCTATGCACAAAGGCCCTGCCTTTTTCACACCCCTTTTCCTGCCCTGTGAGATAAGGGAGATAAAGGAGGGTTGGTCTACCTTGTCTCTGCTCTGCTCTTTTGAACTGATGCCCTGTTGTGCTGTGGACTAACCCATATTACAAAGGTTGGGCTGGTGTTTTTGTGTCAGCAAAACTCCTCTATACCATCAATCCTTTTGGTGAAATTTTACATCATCAGTGTGTTGTCTTGCTGGCAGTAGCATCTAAATTTAAACTCCTGTATCTAATTAAAAAAGGAGAACATGGTGGAAAAAAAGCTTTCTGGGTTTTTTTTCCATAAGATAAACACAGATTGGCTTATTAAGGGGGCTAAAGAATTCTGACAGGTGAGAATCCCAGTGATATCTTGAAATTCTTCATGTGCAAGCAAAGAGCATTTATTCCCATCATAAAAGAGTTAGGCTTGGAGGGGACCTTAAATATCATCTAGTTCCAAACCCCTCTGCCATGGGCAGAGATGATCAGGTTTCTCAGGGCTCCTTCCAATCTGGCCTTGAACACTTTCAGGGAAGTGATATCTACAACTTCTCTGAGCAACCTGTGCCAGTGCCTCACCACCCTCACGGTGAAGAACTTACTCCTAGCATCTAATGTAAATCTCTCCTTGTCCTGCCACTGTCTGCCCCTGTAAAATGTCAGTCTCCCTCTTTTTTATATGCCCCTTCAAGTACTGAAGGACCACAATGAGGTCTCCCCAGTGTCTTTTGTTCTCCAGACTGAACAAGTCCAACTCTCTCAGCCTGTCTTCATAGGAGAGGTGCTGGACATGGCACTCTGGGTGGGGTCTCACCAGAGCAGAGGGGAGAGGCAGAATTCTCTCCCTTGACCTGCTGGCCACATTGCTTTTGATGCAGCCCAGGCTTTCTGGGCTGCCAGCATGCATTGCTAAGACATAACTGATATCTTCATCTATGATGATGTGTTTTTAAGGGATTGCCAGCAGTTTATATTTGCATTGTGAAGTGGCAGGAGCCATGTGTTCTGGCTGGAATGACCACCTTTGAGGAGGCTGGAGTAGGAACATGCTGTGGCTGAAATGCATCACTCACAATGTTTGGGCACCTGACTCCAGTGGGCACATTTTGGGTGGTGAAGCCACCAGCCAAAGCAAGGGAATGCAATGTCACGAGCCTGCCCATGGCTATACAACTCCATTTTATGCAGGTCCCAGGTTCCACAGGTTCTGCTAGACTTATTCTCACATGTAAAGTTAAACACAGGCTTTGTGTATATGAAGAATTACTGCCTAAGACAGATGTGCTGCTGTGGAAAAAGCTGATAACGTTCTGCAGGGACACTTGCTTGAGTTTGAGAAGCACGTGGCCTGGGCTGAGCTCTAATGCAGATGGCTTTTGTTACCAGCTGACTTGGTAAGCAAAAGCAGGAAGTTGTGTTTGTTTGCTATTTAGCAAATAGCTTTTGACTGAATCCCATGTATCCCAAGCAGATTCCTGTTTGTTGCTTTTCTGTCCATTGCAAAGGGAGCAAGGATTTCTAGGCTTTGAAAATCTTGTATAGAAGCTGGATATATGTTGATGCAATGAAATACATTCAGTGAATTAACAGCTGTAGCAGAAGTGGGTTTCCAGTGCTGATGATCCATCCTCTTAAGGAATATCTGAATGAAAGAGTCTAAAAAAGTATAAACAGAAAATGCTGGTGAGTTGGGGGATTTTGGTTGCCTTTTTTTCCCTTTTTTTTCCCCTGCAGGTTTTGGCAATATTGGTAAGCAGTTCTTTGTGGGTGGTATCTCCTACACTTGGTCTTTGACCCCTCTGAAAGTGGAAACAGATGTAATGCAAACTATGGAGTAGACAACCTGTCCCCTGGGAGCTGACTGAAAACAAACCCCTCTACTGAATGAGCTCTTAAGTTATTGCATGTCTTGGGACAAATTTGTTTGCAGTAAATCAGTAAGATAACACCTGCAGAGGTCCCTTCTGGAGTTAAAACACATGCTCTAAAATTGTGATATGCAGCTGACTCAGGCATTCACATTTACAGTTGCTTCTGAGCAAGATGCAGTGAATGCCATCCAGGGAACACAGAGCTGTAACACAGGATTTCATACAGAGATTCATCTGCATAAAAGATGTCTGGGTGAAGGAGAGAATTTGTCAATAAAATACATGGATGAATTTGTTCCAGTATTTTTCTCTCATCTCCAAGAATGTTACTGCTGGAGGGAAGTGCCTTAAAAAGCAAAGACTGAAATGGTGGGCATGCAGTTTAAATGGTTAGAGATTCTTTGATTGTGTAGATGCTAATATGCATCTGCGTAGGTGGAGAGTTTTCTGTCTTGGCCTGTAGGTGCTAGAGGGTTTGCTAAGCAAGATCCTCTTCAGATGGCTGTCAGAAAAAAAAGGCAAATAAACCCAAAACTAACCCCAAAAACTCAACACATGATCCTCGCTGCAGTACAGTTTTTCTGCTCCATTGTTGGCTTGGGCAGATTTTCCTCATTGTATAATTCCAGGCAATTGAAGTGAAAGTGCCCTTCTCCATCACGTCCCAAGAAGATGCTGGTTGTAAACTGCCCAAAATAGAGAGGGAACCTGAAGAGAAGACTTCTGGTCCTCTGACCCATTGCTGTCACTTAAAAAGTATCTCTGGAGTCTTGTCTGATCTCTTTTGGAAATATTCCGATTCCTGGATGATTTTAAGAAGCAAACACACTTCTCAGTAGCTGACAGTTGTGATGCCAAACATGCATTGTGTCATTTTGAGATTCCTGTCATTCTGTAGGGATGACTCTGCTGCTTATAGGGCAGTTCTTGGTGTACTACAAAGTGCAGCCTTTAAGGAAAGCAGCGTTGGTGCCCCTTCACCTTGTTCTGAGGCAGTTTACTGTGAGATTTACCTCTGCTTTGTTACAGTTGGACAGGAGCAAGATCAGCTGAGAGGGCAGGGGCAGCTTTATGGGTTTGAGGTCCCTAGAACCAGGTGATGGGACTCTTCAGCCTTCAAGCTGGACTTGTTAGTCTGGTGTCTCGTTCTGAGGATCCTAAACTTTGTTTAAAGTATGAGGCTGAAGAAGTGTTGTACCACAGTGCTGGCTGCCTGGATTCTCACTCTTGTGCATTTATAGCTATTTCTCATTCCAGTCTTGCAGAGTCTCTAGCAGCAAACAATTGAAACAAAAGGTGTGGTTTGATGGGCAGAAGTGCATGTTAATTCAAGTGTGAATTATTTAATTCTTGGCACGTCTTTTCTTTTGTGTCAGATTTCATTCAGGCACAGTCTGTTCCACCTGTTGATCCCTGAGCTGTAACGATGTTCTGCTGATCTGATGATACTGGACAGGTTTGTACTGGAGTACACTGGAGCTGCAGTCTTGAGAACACCAGTCAGAAATAAGTGTAAGAGTTACTGCTTGTAGTGTGGTTTTCACCTGTTTCTCCTTTTCCTTATTTTTGTTGTCCAAGCTTGGACAACCTCTCCTAGGCAAACTCTTGACCTAGATAATTAATGTATGGTGGGCTCCTCTTTGAACCAGGGTGGATTGATCTTGTTGGTAGTTTGGCTTTTCTAGTGCCCTGTTCCCCTCACTACAGGATCAGAGCATCTTTGGCATAAAATCAGTAGCCAGGAATTTCTAATAGGTTCAGTCTTGCTGCTTCTTTTAGGTCACAGCTTCTGGAGGAGTGAGAATAACCGCTTGGTTTTGTTACATGTTCAGGTGTTACAATTTGAGAGAGAGGTTTCAACTTTGGGGTTTTTTCTATGTTGGTCACTGTATTGCTGAGCGAAAACTCAGATAAACATGGAGGCATCTGAGACGGCTTCCAAAAATATTTGTATTTGTGACCCCATCTGTCCAGTCAAATACAGAACACTTTTCACATTTGTGTCTTTGGTACAAGTTAAACTGATGTTTGTGGTAGTTGTCATCTCTCTGGGTGAGGTGCTCTGCTGACTTTCTGTAGATGCCCATGACATTCAGGTGTCCCCCTGGAATAGTTTTGGAGTTCTTGTTAGCTGCATCAGCAGCAGGCAGACAGACTGACCTTCTATATCAATCTCAGAAAGGTTCAGAAGAACCTGCTGCTACCTGTGTGGTCCCTCTTCCATAAATGAGGGGCTCTTTGGTGCTGGAGGAATTTTGAGATGCTCAAACCAAGCTTATTTTACTTTATTAATCAGTTTTTGAGTATCAAGACTCAAAACTGTATGAGTTCCTCTGAAATGGAAAAGAGGGAACCTAGAGCAAGGTAGGAGAGCACAGCTGCTGCCCTGTTGCTGTGTAGGAGATGAGACCCAAGAGCTGGGCTGAAGCACTTCTGCAGGTGCTGCCTTGGCCGCCCTGGACATCCATGGGAGTAAGGAGAGGGAAGGATGTTTTTCCTCTAGGTTCTAATAATGGAGACATTTAAATTCAGGTTGGTGCATGACCTGAAGACTTGCTGGCTGTGAAGAACCTGCCACAGGGAAGACCAGCAAGGATGAGGGCAGCTGCTACTGCATTTGATTCTTTCTTTGTTTGGAAAAAAAATAGATTTGGTTAAGCTTTCCCACCCACCCTGCCCTGTGATTTCCACACTTTTCAAGCTGTCAAAATCACAAAGCAGGGAGTCATGTGCCAACAAACTTTATTTGGTATCACTATAAATGTATTCCTGGCTTGGAGACTTTAGGAAGAATCTTTTCTTTGTGCTAACATATGTGTGGTGAAGACCTTCCCAGTGTCATATTGCATTGAGGTAAGCTGGAGTGTCTTTTTGCTGCAGCTCACCTGGGAGATCTTCCATATGAAACTACTTTTGTTTTTTAACCTGAGTCATTTGCTTAAAGAGAGGAAACCTCCTGTAATCTAAGAGCCTTCAAGTTGTTTCGCTTGTGAGGATAACTGGAGGTGGCGGAACATATGTTTGGATTTTTTTTTTAAATTTGTGTTTATTCTCCATATTTCAGGATATGCACAAAGATCATACTTCCTTGAAGAAAGGAGAAATAGCCAAAATTGTTTTCCTCTCTTCCAGTTGTTTTAGGGCTGAGCAGGTGTTCCCTTTCAGTCATTGCACTGGGGTCATGTTTTGGCTCTTTCCAGGCTCTCTGAACTTTTTCTGAGATTCTGAGCTCCCACATTATTGCTGATGCTTTTGTAACATAAGGTGCCATTTCTGCAGCGTGTAACCCTGCTGAAAACAATGCACAGGCTTAAACTCCTGAGCAAAGTTGCAAAACCTTGTATTCTGGATGGAGATATATCCTGTGTTTCCACGGGCCTAAAATTAGTATTTCAGCTACATGAACCTATAGAGGAGCATAAAGGTTTCTCAGAAATATCTGAAGTGCAAGATGGCATTTCAGTGAAATTTGAATTGATCTGAATTGCCAGGAATTTGCTGACTGTGGTAAAATTCTCAGAGCAGGAGGTGGGTGGGTGACCAGACTTTAGCACACTGGCACTTTCTCCAGAAGTAGCACTTGGTTATTTGTACCTTCAGGCTGAAGTTGCTTCTTGTTAAGTCTCTGTTAGCTCCACGCTTGTCAGGGTTGAATTGAATAGCACCTCAGGTACAATTTATTCCTGTGCATGTGGAACGTGCTGGTTCTAGCTTCTAATGCCATCCCTCAGCAAGCACAAAGCGCCTGTGCTGCAGAGTACCTGCTTCTGCAGGCACTTAGAGAAACCAAAATCGGGAGTTGGCTTTTTACCCTTCTTGATGAACTTTGTTCTGCATTAGTTCAAGGGCTGCAGAGTTCATGTGGGAGCCCACTGGGATGGTTCCTTTGAGGGTGTTGTTGAAAGCTGGTTAATTTGAAACATATGGTGTGAAATGCCCTGCATATGATCTCCAGTTCCCATGAGACAACAACATGTCTGAAAACTTCTATCTGCTTCGGGTGCAGACCAGACTAGGGAAGGTTGCAGTTGAGCCATAGTACACATTTTTATTGCTTAAAGGTATTTTTGTTGACAGATTTATTGTTCAGTCACAGCTTTATGCAGTTAGCCTTTGGCAGCTCGCTTTTGTGTATATTAAAACTAGATTGTTTCAGATATTTCAAAACAAGGCACATTTTCATAAATCAAATAGCTGTCTGATCCTTTTTCACAGGAAAAATGTTTTGCTGAGTAGTACTTCTCAGCATCAGAACTGCAGCACATGGCACTAATATGGGTGAGAAAGGATGATGGATGGGTGGTGCTGGTTTGGGAGTTTTAGGCTTTAACATTTATTTCTTCAGAGGCAAAGTGTGATGGCCATGCAGCCTCAATAGTGGCAATGTGGACTGTCCTCAGCTGTGTAAGCTGTCTGCCTTGCACCCTGAGAGAGGAACCAAGTGGGGAACCAAGGAACAGAGAGATGGAGATGGGTAAAGCTGATAATATTTAAAACAAAGCTAACCAAAAAAAAAAAGTTCCCATAACCCCCGCTCCAGCTAAATGTGACTGTTGTGGTTTAACTCGAGCTGGCAACTCAGCCCCACAGAGTTGCTCACTTGATCCCACCTGATGGAATGAGGGAGATGAAGTGAGAGAACTTTTGGTTAGAGATAGAGTTTAGCAGGAAAACCAAAAGCCACGTTTTCAAGGAAAGCAAACTGAGAAATTCCTTGACCACTTCTCATGGGCAGGCAGGTGTTCAGCCATTCCCAGGAAAGCAGGGCTGTGTTACATGTAACGGTGACTCGGGCAGACAGAGGCCATCACTCCAAGCATCCTGCCCTTCCTTCCTTCTTCCCCCAGCTTTTTATGCTGAGCACAATGCCATATGGGATGGGATGGGATACCTCTTGGGGTCAGCTGTCCTGGCTGTGTCCCCTCTGACTCCGTGTGCACCCCCAGCCTCGTTGGTGATGGGGTGAGAAGCAGGAATTTTTGATATCTTGTTTTTGTTTACATGTATTGGCAGGAGCATCAGGAAAGGCAGCAGCAGACCAAACCTATGACCATCCAATACCCTGTCCTGCCTACTGCAGTGAGGAGTGTGCTGCTAATGTGGGGCAGTGTGCCAGCTCTTCTGTGACACATGGCCAGCTGTGTTACACTCTGAATTGTGTGGTAGGAGAAGGGATGTAAGTGGTGTACTCTGGACCTGAGCTGGCAGTATTTTTTTCTTTGAATTGCATTTCAGAGCATGTGTAACTTGCATCCTACTGTTGCAGCAGATCAGCCTCTAGTGCTCTGCTGCCCTCATGTCAGCCCCAGGTGTTTATCAGATTCAGCTGGTTGGTCAATATTTCAGCCTGGCTGATGTATCCATGAAATAAGATTCACGATCTCTAGGCACATTTTCTTTCAAAACTTCTTCTGAAAGTATGGAACTGTGCAGGTTTCACCTCAGTCATTTTTCTACAAGGAGCATTTTGTTAATGGTGGAAATGGTGGGTGCACAGAGACTCAGTATTGGGGCAACAAATGGACCTTTAACTGTTGTATTCTGGTTTTCTGAGGCAGTGGGAATGCTTCACACTGTGCTGATATCTTGGGAATCAAGGAACTGTGTCCAAACCAGGGACCTAATAATATATTTCCTATTCTGTAATCTGTAATGCCTTTGGGCTTCACAGTCTGTTCATTCTTTATTGTTGATAGCATGTCACATGTTGTAGAAACAGCTTTGCAGCTTGTCACTAACTTTGTTGGGGAGCCAAAGGAACTTAATGGCTGTAAAGCTGCTTTTCAGAGAATCATATAACTTCATCTGGTCATATTCACCTGACATTGGGTCAGCCTCGTGTCTTGGTGTTGCCCCTTCTGTCTCCAGACCTATCTATGTGTGCATCTTCAGTCTTGGAGAGAAGCTTGGGAAGTAAAATGCATCTGAGGATTGCAGTGCAAATTTCCTGTCTCCTTGCCTTGATTTACAAAATGAGATGTGCTTGTCTTGCCTTAGCAAAATCTGGTTTAATTCTGTTTTTCTAAAGAGAGAAATGTTGCACTTGTTTAGAGAGCTGACAACACATCAAGCATTTAGCAGCAAATGCAAGTGGGAAACAGCCCTTATGCCTTCTCAGTTTGATGGGAGAGTAGCACTGTGGTCTGCAAAAGGTATTCCATCCTTGTTTTCCCTGCTTTGTTGTTATACTGAAGATAGAACATTTCTTTGCATTTCTTGTTTCATACCTAGTCCATGCACACTTGTGAGTATGAATTTTGAGGCAGTGTCTACTGGCTTGTCAATAACAGCTCAAAGGAGCATGTGTTGCCCTAAATGATTTGCTTTGCACACTTTGTACCTGTGATCTCTTAACACCCACATTCCCTCTTTTCCTATTTTTTTGGTCTAGTTCTATATCTCTCTTTTCACCCTGGTGCAGTCACTGCATGTACCTTGCAGCTGCTTACCCAGGAACAACTGAGGCTGCTGAGGGGGCATGGAGGCAAGGGGTTTATATTCTAAGGGCTTCTCTCTGTTCTTGCAACATCATCCCAATCATTGCTCTTTGAAATAATGAATTTCTTTATTTGTATAAATTCCTTGGCTTAAGCACTGTGAGATCAGCAAGAAGTGAGGAACTCTTCTGAAACCCAGCAGGCAGTGCCCTCTGGTTATATGTGTACATTGCAAAGGCATCAGTCATTCAGTTGTTGACTCAAAGTTATTCTGGTTTGCCAGCATGCTTGTTCCCTGCTGAGTTACAGCCACAGATAACAAAAGCGAACTTTGTCTTTTCCAGAGTGTAATCTTTTCCCAGATTTTATTTATTGCTGTCTTTTTTGGTTTGGTTTGGCTTTGAATTTCCTTGGGGATGCTCTATAGGTGGCAAAGGTAGTGCTCAAAGAGTGAATTTTGCCCCAGTTTCTCAAAGTTGCTTCTGGCGGGAACAGTGGCATTCATCTCTCCCACTGTCTGTGTTGTCCAGACAGGGATCAACATGGTTTGGAGAAGAAGGTTTAGTTAGTGCTGTTCTGGGACGTAGGTGTGGGGGATGGGTGCTCAGAGGGGTCTCTGAGTACAAATGGAGCCATGGGACTGGCTGGAAGTGTGTCAGGAAGTCAGAAATACAGCTTATTGCTTGTGGTTATACAGGGCAGGTGTTGAGTTGGGAAAAGTGATCTGCAAATAATTGTAACTCGTGTTCTGGATGAGTGGGATTGGCTAAGGTGGAAGAGGCTAAAAAAACACTCCTCTAGCTGGAGTTTCTGATATTTAGTACAGCATCCCAAGCCTCATCTGTACTGCGTTAAGGTATGACTGCAGCTGGTAATCCTCTCACTGGTGTTGGAAAGGAGCTGTTTGCTTGTCTGATACACTTATAGTCTGTGCGTTGTGTTTGCTTCACACACTTGCTCTGCAGTCTGCAAAGGGATTTTTATAATTGGCTAAAGAATGTTGAAAAGTGTTTTAGGCTTGTAATCTTGTCTTGAGTGCCTTAGGGGAGGTATTACCAGTTGGCCCCTGAGGAAACCATGTTTAGTGAGAGGGAAAGGAGGAACAAAAAACTTGTCTATGAGCTTGACATGTCCCCCTAAACCAGTGCTGGCCTAATCCAGAAGGCTGCCAGGTACTTTGGAAGAGGTGAGAGTCATTTTCTGGGTTTTTGTTTTCCTCTGCAGTTGTTGCAGTCAAGTGGAACCGAAGTCAGCTGTAGTGGGAAGGGTTTCTAGTGAAGTGATGTGGTTGGGGATACAAAACATCTCTTTGCATAGCGGATGCATGTTAATACAACAGCTTCTAGGTACTGGTGTGATCATTTGATCTTGCAAATATATGTAGTTCTTGGGTTGGTTGAGATTAATGTTAATATTTTATTTGTCCAAAACCACTGAGATTTTGACTATAATAATAATAATGATAGTATTTATTTATAGCTACAATGCTGTTACATCCACAGTTTCAAAATGCAATGGAAGATCTTTATTCTTTGAGGGTGGTTATTATATTTGCAAAATTATTACTAAAGGTAGGAAAAAAACTCCTATAATAAATGTTTAGTGTTTGTATTCGTTGCTGTTACTCCTTACTAGTTTATTTAAAACACTATATGCATACATTATTGCATGGGTAATTCATTCTCAGGGTCACTTCTTAGGCTGTAAAATAATGCTGCTTAAAAACCCTGGATGTTGAAAAGGGACAGCAGACATAAACTGCACTCTTTAAAATGTGAAATATATTAATGATTTTTTTTTCCTTTTTCTTTCGTGGGTTAAGTACTGCTTTCTGAATCTCTGCCTATTGCCTGTGAACTTTACAAAAAGTGCACATACTTTGGCTCCATGTGGTAGGAGTGCAGGTTGCCAAACAGTGCCCTGAGGTGATGTACCTGTAGTGTCTTTGAGGGAACCAATTCACTTGCATTAAGTTGAAGGATTTGGGGTTTAAAGGAAGTCCTCGCTGTCTGCTCTAGGAAAATCTCATGTGGGCAGAGTATTTCATGTCTTCCCTTGCTTTCCCCCTTGCTTCCAGTCTTATCAACTGCAGCTTTCAATGGTTAATGTACAGCATATGCAAAGCGTGACAGTAAGAGTGTGATAAAGGCTGAGACAAGCTTGTAGAAGTGCCTTGCAATTTGGGACAGTGGGAAAAGTATTGGAAGTTGGTTTGGCTGAGCAACACAAATTAATATTGCCAATTCCCTGATGAGAACGTGGGGCTGCTTTCCTGAGCAGCTGATGCTGCTGTAGTGCATTGCAAAGGCTGTGCTGGTATTGCATAGGCCATTTCCTCTCCTGTCCTGATTCTTTCAACTTTGCTAAGGTACACTTGGAAGTCGAAGTGAGAAGGAAAGAGCAGAGTCAGTCTGTGCTGTGCATGCACAGTGTGAAATGGGAGAGAGGCCCTGGCAGAGCTGGTGCTGGCTGGACACTGGGCGTAGTCATTGTTACATAGGACTAGATGGGGCTGCTGAGCTGCCTTTCCCTGCCAGGACTTCTGTTGTCAGGTCAGATTTAGAAATATTTCCAGCTGCCAGGTGAGGTGGTGCAGGCTGGAACCTCTGGCTGCACTGAGAAACCTGCTCACACAAAATGAGGGTGATGCTGTGCACACTTGCTCCACGGAGAAAGCTGCAGAGGGGTGCATGAGCTGAGGTCAGCAGTGCAAGGGCCCTACAGTCATTTTGGGCTTCCCATCTCTCTGGGAGAGCAGAAGATACATTTTCAACAGGTAAAATAACTTTTTATTAAAATAAATAGGCAGGAAGGAGACTCTGAGTTCCTCAGGGAACTTGAAGGTTGACTAGGAAAACTGAATTTGAGGCACTGCATTTTAGTATCAAGTTTTGTCCCCATCTTGGCTCTTTGACAGTCCAATGTGGACCTCTATATTGTGTGTCCTCTGAGAAGCCTGAGGTAGCTGTTTATATTTCAACACTTTACAGATAGGGTGGTTTTGAAGCTAAAACTCTGTTGCCCTGTTTGGGGCTTTAGGATATAGCAGAAGCAAAAATTGTAAACAGAAGTTCAATGGTACAAAGCATCAAAATATTGCAATGAGTCAAAGCTAACAAACATTATTTGGGGCTTTTTTGGAGGAGAAATAGCTCTTAGATTCCTAAATTCACAAGCATGGTTGAAACTGGAGTTGAGAGCTCAGGCTGAGACTTCTTGCATGGATGGCTAAATCAGGGTCTTACGCACATTACTGAGGACTGTTAGATGTTCTTCACTGTGGTATTTATACCATTCACACATGCTGCTCATTCTGTGTTGTGAACTGCCTTTGCAGTCATCACATCCATCTCGGAGATGTCACACAAAGCTGAATCTCAACACTCTTTGAAGGCTGTCGCATTTCTCTTCATAACTTCAGGATGGCGACTAAAACTTGCTTTAGTCATGAGGAAGAGGATTGCCCTTAAAAATTACTTAGGGAAGGGGCTTACAGTTGGTCTGGTTCAGACTGAACTGTTTGGAAGCTCATAGACAGCTCTAAAAATCTCAGAACCAAGAGGGTAAATCCAGGTAGAAGCTACTAATCTGCTCTGATGTCAGTGGGAGCTGTTTCAGTGTCTTCAGTGACGAAAGCCCCTCCGTTGGGTCAGAGTCACATGTGTGCCTTGATAATGAAGGAAAGACATTATCTATTGTTTTATGTGGGGAGATGAAGACTTACTGTGGATGTGAATCTTCTTCAGTAACAGCTGTGTCTGTGTAATGTCATGGAAGACCTGAAATAGTGGTTTTTGCTTGTTTTTCCGTCAAAGTTTCTTTTTGTAATGAGCAGGAAAATCAAAGCAGAAATCAGCCTTGGTTACTTGGTTTTGACTAGCTTGTTGTAAAAGCAGGGCTGGGGCTGCAGTTCCCCGTATTGTCAGTGTGCTCAAACTGGTCAAAACCCTTCTGCTGAGCCTGGGAACAACATTAAGGTCCCAGAATGAGTCCAAAGGCATCATATCTGTGCTGCCATACGCTTCTGGGCTTTGGGATTGACTTTGTACACATGGCTTTTGACTCAAGCTGTTCTCCATTGGGACCTGAGGGAAGGAGAGCAAAGTACCTTTTCCAAAGGAAGAGCCTCTGTGGGAAGCTGAGAATGGTCTTTACTCCTCCTGCCTCTGAGCTCTTTCTTGTTTGTGATGTGTAATGATACTTGCCTTTTGTATGTTTTTATTTTCCAGTCCTGCTCATAGGATATAAATTGTTCTTTTTCTTTTCTTTTTTTTTTTATTAGGTATATTGCAGTGGATCTGAAGTTGATCTAAGAAAGAATTTCTTCTGGGAAAAGAAGCTTCCCTATAAGGCCAACCTTGAAGATGTGGACTGCCATTGTGTTCTTCCTGCTGCTTTCTGTCTGTATACGTGAACACCGATTTTCTGTCCTGAAAGGGAGAGGAGTCCATGTAGTGCAAATAAACAGGCTTACGAGTGAAGAGCAATGCAGGCAGGCTTGTCAGAGCCCAGGTGCTTCAGGTGAGGTTCTTGTCCCTTGGATGGAATTCCAGCTGCATTTTTCTGCTCCTTGAAGGTCTCTGCTGCTCCTTTGATGACTTTCTTTTTTAAATTCCAGTTGTTTACAGACATTTACAGTTATGGCTTCTCTGTGCGGTGCTGTGGTGCTAAATAACTTCTGACAGCTTTGGTTAAATTGAATCCAGGACAACTGTTTCCCAGGGCCCTTCTAGCTTCCATAAGAAACAGCATGTGCTGTTGGTGTGCACTGATAGCGTGCAAACAGTGTTGGGTCACTGGAATTGAAGAATGATTATTCCCTGCTGCCAGATGTTTGCAAGTGAGCAGTGCTGTTGTAGACAGCTGCACTAGAACGAGTCATCTTTGCTCCCTGGTATTTGTGTGTGTTTTCTGGTATAGAAGAAACCACTTTGTCCCGCAACCAAACACAGGGTTAAATCTGTTGAGATGAAAGCTGCCTTCTCACTACCTCTGAGATGTCTTTATAAAGCATTAAACTTCTAAAAGAGTCTTTGAGTTGTCCTTATGAAGGTCCCAATCCTGTCTAGGCAGATGAGAAAGCTTGTAGTACCTACAAAAAGCTGGTGATGCTGTGGTGAAGATGAGACCTTGGCTCAGGTGGATGAATATCTGGCATTCACATGGTTAGGAACATAGTAAAGATCCTGGTTTTAATGGCCAGTGGTTTCAAACCTTTGGTTTAAACATGAGACATTCCTTCCTAGTGGAAAAAAAGTACCTTTATAAATTATTTTATTTAGGAGGTAAAATAAGAGTGAGTCTGTCTCCCACGCAGCAGAGCACTGAAAACTCCAGGCTGTGTTTTTTAAGGTGGAAAACTCCAGACAGATGACATGTTCACTCTGACTCTGCTGACACTTGGGGTCTGTAGCACTGCATGCTTGTCTGTTTCACCTGAGAATCTCTAAACACTGTGCACATGTCATCTTAACCTTCTTGCATCTCAATAAGGGTAGAAAAGGTGTCATCAGCTGCCTTTTCCACAAGAGAAATGTAAAGAATTTAGTTAATCTGCGATCAGGGCTGCAACATGGTTAGGCTACATGGTTGCCCCTATTGCTGACTTTAACCACTTTTTTTATGCCATTGACTTTGTTCTTTCCTGACATGTTTGTACTAAACAAGTCCAGTTGAGTGTTAACTTTCTTGAGCAGACAGGGTTGAACCTCTAGAATTAGGTGACCCATTCCATCTTCAGAAAACCATGCAAAATGAAACCCAAAAGCATAAACTTTTCCAGGTTTTACATTCTGTACTAAACCTGCTGAAGCAATTTAATTTCTGTTTGTTACTTGATGGTCAGTCTGTTGCACTACCTGATGTCAGGGGAGGTGGAAAAGATAGAAACTCTTGACATAAATATATAGTCATGTACAAAGAGATGATCTGGGAAGAAGTACCTGAAGTGTCTTTTATTATTAGCATTAGGTTTTAAGATCAGCTTTACTGATTTCATTCTCCATTCCCATCTTTCCCAAAAAGTATTTATTTTTGTGCTTTCTATCATTGCAGACATGAGGCCTTAGGCTTAGATGTCAGAATGGTTACACACATGTAGCTGTCAGTAAAGAAGCAGTGGTTGTTATTTTTTAAGGTAGTATAGTGTGAAATGGCAGGCCACGGTTGCATGTGGAGATGTCTTCATAGCTACGTTGCTTGGAGAAGTGGAAAAATATTATCTCTAGCTAGTTAGGCACTTTTCTGTAGTTTGCACCTTTGCTGACATAACATCAGTTACTTAGAGAAGTAATGCAGCTGCCACAGCAGGAAGGGGTCTTTTCAAGTACTCTGGTCCAAACCCAACTTTGATCTGTCTATTCAGGACCTGACAGAGAGAGCAGCACCTCTCTGGCCCCCAGTGCAGTGTCTGAGTGCCCCTGTGGTGGAAACTAACTTTTTCCCTTGATGTTGAGTTGGGATTTCCTGTAAATCATCTGCTTCAGCCCTTCAGACACGTAGTAGTCTCCCTTGGACTCACTCCAGTATTTCAATACCACCCTCACTTGCTTGTTTAAACTGTTTCCTCAGCATTGGTTGGAGGAAGCTCATTCCTTCCCTGAAAGCTTGATTTTGTGTATGTGGACATGTCCAGAAAGAAGTTAATGAGTTCAAAGGAGCTTAAAGGAAAGAGAGTTCTTCCTGTGATGACTTTATTTAGCTTGTGTTGGGATTTGACTTAGTAAAAGACAGTTTCTGTGATGGCTCCCACAGCTAATGGTACCATTGCTCAATGAATGGCAAGTAAATTTCTGTGTAATTCCAAGCACTGAGATGGGACCTCTCTCCCATGGGTGGTGAGATGGATGTCTTCTCAGTTTTGACTTCCTTTTTTTCCTCATTAAGACATCTAGATGAATTTACATGGCTCCTAACTGTAGTGCATTTTGTTTGTCCCTGTCTGGGTGAGTGAATTGCTGTTGTCAGGATGTGCTGGTACCAGAGGACAAGCAGGTGGGTAGGCTGCACTGGCTGTGTTGGTTTCACTGGGTTTCTTGGTTTTTCACTAAGGGTGACTCAGGATTCTTTAAGGCCAGACCTTCTAGATACTGTGTGGTTTGTGGCTTTTTTGGGTTGTGGGGTTTTTTCCTTCTTTTGTTTTTTTCAGTTCTTTAATTAGAGCCACGAAGCAGCATGTTTGGTATCCTGTGTGCAGCAATCTATTTTCTCTGCTGTTTTCAGGGAACCATCACTGTAATTGGTCTGTGCCCTACCAGAATCACTGCCTCCTCCTGCGGTGTCACCAGCTGAGAGTGTGCCAGGATGCTGAAGAACAGGACATCAAAGATCTGCTTGCAGGTAAAGCCATGTTTCAGGCTTTTGGGAAATCCAGGATCCTGGCTCTTTTGCCTTAAATGCCTATATTTAACCCTTGATAGGCTTGCAGCTGAGGAAGATGGGTTGTGAAATGCCTGCAGGGTGATTCTGGAGGTACAGCTCACTGGAGTAACTTCCACTTTATCTTAGGGACTCTGGCACTTGCATGAGTGCATGATGTGTCTCTGAATAGCTTTTGTAACACTTACTGAATAACAGTTTGTCTCCATGTTGAAGACATCATTCATTCAAGCCATTTGCACGCCACACGCTGTCCTAGCGAAAATAAAGGCATAACAGATGTATTTGTATTTTTTTCGGAGAAAGGAGAATGTCCTGGCATTGTTTTTTTTCTCAGATTGCCAGGATTTTGTTCCAGAGTCAACAGACTGCTTCTTTAATCAGAGCAGCAATTGCTCATGGTGACTTTCCAGTGCCAGGGTATTCAATTTTAATAAAGTGACACAATAACAAAATGGAGCTTATTTATAATTGGGAAATCAATCTTCTAAAGTTTGTTTCAAGAGTTCACTGTACCCAAGTTTAAAAAAAGAACTTGTTCATGGTTCTTTTGGGTTGGCAAAGGTTTCTCTGCAATGTAACAAGCAGACTTGTGATAAGCAGATGGCATTGATGTTACTATAAATCTAGGTCACTAGTTGTGAAGGGAATATCCTGATGTATGAAGGTGTAAGTAGAAATTTCTGCTCAGTTTTGACAAGTGAAAATTACTAATCTAAGCACAAAGGCTTTGTCGATGATGTGTAACTTTGAAAGCATGAGTCTTCTCAGGAACTGACATTTTTAAGACTGCTCCTGTTGATAATGTGCTTTTGCATTGTAGCTCTCTACTTCATTACTCCCTTTTGTGAAATTAACTCCCTGGTTGGGCAAATACTAGAGGTTTGTGGCAGAAGAAAACATACCAAACCAAAAAAACCTCAAAGGGATTATGTGTAATAAAGGCAGGGGGGTCTTGAGTTTTCATGTTCTTGTTGAATTCAGGACTGATTTATTCCACTTGTACTGTGTGTACTGCAGAATATGTGTTCTGGTTTGCATGCTGGGGGGTTGAGGTTAGGTTTGAGCTTGAGAGTTTTTTATTCTTACAAAACTCATTTGTTTTGTTTTTTGGAAGAAATTGTCAGCAGCAAATGGAAAACAGCCCTGTTTCACCACTGCAGCCATCCACAGAAAATGGAGAGGGTGCTGAATGCACAGATCGACCGACACAGTGTGGAAAACACGTTTTCCTCAACTGCTCAGACTCACAAGATTCATTTAAGGCATTTACTTGGGGTTGAGAAGAGAGATGTCACAAGTACCAGAAAACCAACTTCAAGCAATACTACCACCACTGCCCCTGCCATAACAACAAACATTTCAAATGCAACTTTCTCTACTAATTTAACAACTGCCAAAGCATCGAACACCTCTGGAGGTTCTGACACCTTTACTAAAGCCATGCCATCCTCTGCCTTTTCTTCTCTTCCTGGTAACATCTCTGCTCCCGCTTCCAGCAATGTCACCCAGATGGTGACCACCAGCCAACAATTAGGAAATAGTAGCTCTGTCTCAGTATTGTTCCTCACTTCTGCTCCCCTTGCTGTTACTCCTGAAGCAGGTACCCGAGCACAGCAGCCTAGGCCAGGTACTACCAGCACCAGTGCTCCTCTCCCTCACAGCCCCACCACTGCTGCAGCTGACCTGAAGACACTGACCACAACACTGCCCACCCCCATCCTGCAGGATGCAGGAACATCTTCCACTGCTTCCACACCTGCCACGACACCCATCCCCATAGAAAGTTCTCACTCTGCGAATCCCTTGCATGCTAGCACATTGCCAGGTCTAAAGCCAGAAGTAAATACAGTCACAGCATCCCTGAATGAATCAACTTCTCTTCTGGGCTCTACAAGAGGTGCCATGGTTTTGACTACAGCCTTTACAGTAGAAACTACGACTGAACATGAGATAAAGTCAATATCAGATGTCTTTTCAACAACTATGGCTCCAACAGATGCAGCCAAAACAACAGCTTCGGGCCTCACAAAACCTCAGGACACAGACAATGAGTATCTTCTCATTGCTGCTGAGCCCCTGACTCAGTACTTAGTGGATACGAGTTCACTTCTTGCAGTGCTTTTAGTTGGTACATTCTTTTTCATAACTGTTATAGTTCTTTTCCTCACGCAGGCCTATGAGAGCTACAAGAAGAAAGATTACACACAAGTGGATTACCTGATCAATGGAATGTATGTGGACTCAGAGATGTGAAGAGGTGGGGATAAGTAGTGGGCAAGAGATGGAAAGGAGATTCAAAGTCTTCCTGACTTGTTTTTGCTTTCTATCTGCCTATAACACAAACTGAAAGTGCTTCCAAATTTACTTCTAGTTCACTTGAGGAGAAATGCCATGTACTGTATTAAGAAAAAATAATAATTTTTTATTCAACTGTGCAACAGGTTGCTGTAAAACCATTAAAAAAAGAATACTTTTTAACATTTTCATAATGCACAGGAGCTTTGGCCATTATATTTCATTGCAAAACAAATCTAACAAGGTGTAAGTTGCCATCCTCTGAAAATGCTGTAGCGCTTCTTGACTGTTTACAGTGCAGGTTGTGTTTCATTTGTTTCATGTGTGCTCCTCTGAAAACAGAGTAAAGGATGCTATCACCTTTTGTGAAGTGCTCCCAAACAGCCAGATGAGAAGTGTGGAGTGCTGCTGCAACAGGGGACTTCTAATCCAGTGTGTGTCATATTATCAGTATGCTTCTTGCTTATGAAGAGGTCTGTTTACAAGGTGTTGTAAACTCTTGTTTACTGCTAACCCAAGGTATCTTTTCACCACGGAGTGGATTACTGTGCCTCTGCACTTAAATGATCTTATTTTTATATTCAGTTAATAAACGGGGCCCTGGAAGGGCAGATCTTCTTGTGTTTCTCGTTTCATTCCTGTCCCTGCCAGTTCAGAAGCAAGCAAATGGGCATTTGGGGCTTAAGTAAATTAGCTCCACTTCAGTATTCCAAGTGTGGGGGCTTTGAAGACCTCTCTGAAAGCATGGACACGTCACAGAAGATACTGATCATGCTCCAGCATACTGCTTCTATAATTTAAGACCATTATGCTGCCAGTCTCCCAGGTATGCAGACCCACTTACTGCTTATTATCTTTCATGCTTAGAGCATCAGCCTCTGGTTTGGTTTTTCTTTTGTGTTTAGGACCAGCACAGAGTTGTAAGTATTTTGGAAACTTAATTGCGCAGGCAGTTGCAACTTGCCTCCCAAGATCTGCAGCTGAGAGAATGAGTAGAAAAGACTTGATTTTTAGGTAAGTATTCTTCAGTGATTAATGCATCTTATTGGGATGATACATACATACCAGTAGCAAAGTACTGGCTTTGAGGTATGTTGGGGTTTTTTTAACCGTATTGATAGCTTGTCTCTCACTTTGAATTAGTTGGCTCTTCTTTAATCCAGCTTGCATGTAATCTTGAGTGAGAGTGATAACAAGCAAAACTCAGAATTTGAGCTGCTGAGTTTTGGTTTGATTATTTATCAAATTTCTTGGGCTGTTCAGAATTTGGAGGGAGCCTTTACTGTGGAAGAGGCTACTTTGTAGATGATTTCATGGTCAGCTTCGAGTGCTGTGAAAACAGCTGCAGAGAGCACAAGAAGCAGCACAGCCAAGGGGTTGTTTCAACAAAATAGGCTGCAGAGATTTTCCTGAATCCTACCCAATACAAATTTTGAGGGCAAAACTTCAGCAAGTAGAGTGTGTTGAGGAAAGAGATTGCTTTGGAAGCGAGGTAACTTTGTTTTCGGCATCAGGGTGCATTTAGCAGTACTTTTGCATGGACCTCATCTGCATGCCAGTAGGCAGTAGGTTAGAGCAACTCTCAGGGTAAAGGGATAGTGTGGTTTGGGGAGTCTACCTCCTTGGAAAGGTTGAAGTATAAGCCACAAAATTTACACCATGTTTCCCAAAAGGGGGTGGGGGTCTCAGCTTTATTGAATTTTAAGATTACTATTAATTGGTTTGCCCTGAGCAGAAGGGAACTGAATCCTGATTTCTCCATCTTCCAGGAGCCACCTGTGTAGAGCATTTGTGCAAACAAGGTGCTGGGAACATCCCCCAGCACAGCTGGGGACTTGCACCCTGTTGAGATGCTTGAGACTGTTCACCTTTCAGCATAACTGTGTTGAGCTGTTAGCAGATGTCTGACAGATGCTGCTCTACATCCACAAAGTCCAGAGATTTATCTTTGCATAGGGATCTCAAGTTTCACCTTAATTGCAGGTGAGTCACTAACCACAGACCTAAGCATGTGGTCTTGAGCTCTGCTCCAGAGACTGAGATAAGAGCTGTCTGCTGGCTCCCTGCCATCTCCCAGGTAGGGAGATGAGCTTTACCTCAGATTCAGCTCACTTCTTTACCTCCTTGTTTAGGCAGCTTGGATAAATGCATTTTAATAGGATGAATCCAGGCAATAGTGCTCTTCCTTTTAACTTATACCTGTCTATGTAGTGAATTCCTGCCTTTAGGAAGTGCCTTCTGCGTAAAGGGTCAGTGTTGCAGCTGTTCTGCTGGTTCTCTGCAGTATTTTTTTTTCCTAAGTTGCCTGAGCTATTTCCAAAAACACAGACTATGATCATCAGACTTGTAATTGCTTATCCTGGAAATGGGGAAATTTCTGATAAACATTGCACTCACTGTGGCCTTTTATCTTTTGGTCTCTGTGGATCTGTTCACAGAGAAGTTGGACACCAGATTCTGTGGAGTGGAAATTTGTGGAGTTGCATTGGTCTTTATTTTCCTCTTTGAAGAGGTATTAGACTCCTGTACTGATTTCTTGGAGAGACTAGGAAGGGTAGGGAGAGGAAAGTGACATTACTTAGAAGAAGCTCTTGAGTTTTCTTTTCTAAAAACAGACACTTTTAAGGACTGGTATATTAAAAACAAATAAAACCCTTCAGGGATAATTTACATGGGTATGATATAATTGCAGGAGTTGGAATTGGGTTACAACTGTATTTACAAGAGTCTTGGGGAGTTTCTCATGGACATAGTGAAAATATTGCAACTACATCATGGCTAAGTGAAACCACCACTATAAAAATCTTTGTGGCTTTTTAGCAGGTCCTTACAGGAAGGTGAGTACTCATCAGAATCTTGATGCAGTTCCCACAGCCCTGGTATGTTTACATCCAGGTCTCCTCATCAGATACTGGCACAGCCTGTCTTTTTTGTTCTTATTTGAGTTGCTGCACTTCCAGGTGTGAATTACTTTCTTGACAGAAACTGAGCCTTTTAGTGTAAGGCTGAGCACCAGAATGAGTCTTACCTTAGTGCATTTCTGTGTACAAGGCAGAGATCTTTGTTTGCCACAGAATCATAGAATGGTTTGGGTTAGAAGGAACCTTTAAAGGTTATCTAGTTTTAGCCCCCCTGCCATGGCAGGGACATCTTCAACTAGTCCAGGTTGCTTCGAACCCCATCTAACCTGACCATGGAGGTTTCCAGAGATGGGGCAATCACCACCTCTCTGAGCAAACCTGTTCAAGTGTTTTACCACCCTCATAATGAAAATTTTCTTCTTTATAGCTAACCTGGATCTACCATTTTTAGTTTAAAACCGTTACCACGTGTCCTATCTCAATGGTGCTCAAATTGCAGTGCCAGCTGAAGTAGGTTTTTCTTTGCACCCCAATGGTCTCATAATAGTTCAGTTTAGGTATTTTAAAACAAACAAACAAAAAACCCCAAAACATAAAAACCTGGCTGGAGCATTGGCTCTGAAGGTCTAGGTGTGTCTTCTGGCTCGTACATTGAGACACAGTTGTAAAGATTTGGTAACTTTGATGTTTTGTGTCTAGCCACTTGTAAGCCTTGAGGAAGGAGAGCCGTGGGACTGTGAAAGGGTGAGTTGCATGTGCAGTTTTCTAAAGGGTTCTTCTGCAGTGGTGGCTTGATCTGCAAGTCTAAAGCAATTAGGATTTCTTCCCTTCTGGCTCTTTGAGCTGGAGGTCACCAGCAGCAGACATCCACTTGGTTGTTTCTACCCCCAACCCATTGTTTCTCCCTGGGCTGAAATCATCCTCCTGGAATGGCTTCCCTTGTTTTGCTTTTGAGGGCGCAAATGGTGGCACATCTACTGGATTTCATGGTGTAGTGTAGTGTTGAAACAGTCAATAGTATGTTAATGGAGAAAATGCAACACCTTTGGAAGTTTGCTTGCAGAATTCACAATATAGCAATAAGTAGGGTCCTACCAAGTTATCTAGAAGACATCTGCCAAGGAAGTGCCAAGAACAACATTCTGCTGCTGTGAAGCATGTCTGATGCATATTGGGTTTCAACCTGTTGTATGGCCTAAAACAGGAACATCCTGGAATTAAATTTAGATTAGATTAATTCTAAATGCCACCTCCCTTTTGTTTCATTACCAGTATTGGAAGGACTTTGCTCTGGACAGAAGACAGGAAAGGAAATAATCGAATATTAAAACACTTAAAAGAATAGTAGGATTTAAGAACTTTTCAATTGCAAATACGAGTTTGCAATTGCCGTGTACTGTCCAGAGAGTTAAAGAGCATATGCAGAACTCTTAAGGAGGACCTTTAAAGCAGCTAACACATGTAGCTGGAAAATGCTCAGGAAGGTCTGGAAATGGAGGTATCGTGGAGCTGGTTTCTCTGGATATGTCTGGTGGCTGCTCATTTTTGGCATCAAAAAAGGAAACCTGAGCCCTTCTCTGCTGAAACATTTCTGAGGGCTTTTTCCACTGTGGGTTCTCTGGTATGCAGTAAAGGCAAGTGTCCTTATTTCAGCTGGGGGAGAGTTAATTTTCCTTTTAGTAACTGGTACAGTGCTGTGTTTTGGATTTAGTATGACAAAAATGTTGCTAATACTCTGATATTTTAGTTGTTGCAAGCCAGCGGCTGCTTGGTACTTAGTTGCCAGCTGTGGTTAAGCTGCGACTGCAAGTTCAGATTGCAACATCTCCCCGACCAGGGCAGCTCCAGCTGCCTCCTTTCCGTGGCCTCTAAGTCTCACGAAACTTAATTTCCTTTGTTGTGCTTGGCTGAAGTTGGCCCGTGGGTTCAAAAGCAAATGCTTTCATCTTGCACAAAGTATGGGCTCGTAAGACTGTGCTTTTCTAAGAAGAAACCATGCTGAAGAACAGCAGAGCCTAGAGCTGTATTGATTCCTGTCTGCTGGAAGGACTAGGTAGTTCAGGGTTAGGGATTGCTTTGAATTTTTGGGCTTGCTGCATAGCTGGTTATTGTGGGGCAAGCTGGTCTTTGCTCTCCAGCATTTGGGGTCGATGTCCTTGTAGTTTCACGTCCTTGGATCTCGTCTTTCTGTGCTGCTGCTGGGCTGGGTGATGTATTTAGAGCAGCCCTGCCTTGGCTGAGAAATGCCAGCAGGTTGTGCTGCGGGGCTCCACAAGAGCTCGCCTGTTCAGCCTCCCTCTGGCAGGGAAACCCCAAAGGATCTGGGAAAAAGTCTCCGCCTGATCTGGGGCTTCCTGGTTAGCCCTGGGTGATGTTCAAGTTGAGCTTTGGCTGGAGCTATGTTTGAGTTAGGATGTTTGAAGGAGAGGTCCTTTGCAAGCACACAGAACTTGCCCAACATCCTGCTGGTCCAAATTAAAAGAACTAAAGCTGTTTGGACTGGATTATACAATCTGTTTGAAAAAGCAAACAAATAACTTGTCTTCACGAAAAGTGGCTAAATTATTTTAACTCTTTCAAGCTGGGACAGGTGAAAACAATTACACTGTTTTTGTGGGTCGTGGACTTAGGCAACTTGTTACTGTTCTTTACTGTATGTAGCTGATGTAGCCAAAGCTTGTGAATACTGTTACACCTTTCACATAACTCCTACAACATTAAGGAATGGAAAAGAAAGGAGGAGGGATTTATTCAGCTGGAAAAAGCTCACCTTCAGAAGTGCCTACCATGGCTAGTTAAAGTGGAGACAACCAATCAAGATTTAACCACATTCTAAAGTTTAAATTAATCTTGGCTCTCAAATTTTGAGATTACAGCCACTGCTGCAGATTAAAAAGTGGGAATTTTCAAAAGTATCTATGTTGTGATTTCTCACAAGTGCTGCACCTACTATAGGCATTTTCCTGAGCAACTTCACTCATCCTTGGTCACTGCAGTTAAGCTGAAGTCAGCAGCTGACTAATGATCAACGTGGCTGTACCATGGGGCAGAAGTTCCCCTGCTCTTGGGAAACTGAAACTGCAGTAGAGGAGTGGGGATGTGCACAGTGGCTGCCAGCTGGTCCTGCACCCTTGTGGCATCAGGCAGAGACAAGAATATCCTTAGTCTGGTGTGGTACCCTATGTGATCCAGGTGATGCCAGCAAGCAGATGAGCCTGTAAGGTACCAGAAAAGAGAGTTTGCTCAGGGAGGAAGCTTTACTGATATTGGTGCACAGGGCAGTACTGTTAGGGAGCAGCTGACATCCTTGCTGATGACTTTTATCAGAACTAGGTGAAGCCTGTTATGTAGGTGGGTGCTCATATGGCTGTTCAAGGGACAGAGGGTAAATGGCAGCTGCTTCTGGATGAACATGCTGTGTACTTGTGACCAGCTCAGCTATGGGCACTTGTTGCTGGTAGAAAACAGCTCCAAACTGATTCCTCCTGCATGCATTCTGGTGAGGATTCCCAACAATAAGAGAGCAGCAGCAGCACTGTGTGCTACAGCCAGTGCCTACAAATTCCAGGCAAAAAGCTGGCTGATCTGCAGGAAAAAAGCCAGCTGTCCTATCTCATTCTCCTGATTGCTGGGTCAAAGTGTACTGCAGAGATAGTGTAAGAGCTCAAGGCAAGTTGCTTTCAGCTTTTTTTCTGATTTATTGATTTTCACATACACCTCCAAGTCTTCAGTATTTACACTGAAGCAGTATTGGGCTAAAGATCTTCAGAAAACCATGAGCTTCCCTGCTAATGGCACCCTGGAGCAGGTCAGTTTTCAATGGAGCTTTCCCTAGCTGGGGTTTAAGTCCCCAGCATCTTGCAGAGGGTCAGGCAGGTTCCTGTGGTCCAGAACTGCCTTGGGAATTTTTGTGTAAAGTTTTACACTTTTCTAAGTTTTACAATTTTCATCCTACTTCAGTCTGCAAGGAGAAGGAGAGAGACTCTTCTACAGGAAAGAGCAATTTCATATCCCAGCAGTTTGTGACATGCAGTGAGCACCCCATTTGGAAGGAAATGGTGAGCCTCATGAACACGGCCTCCACGCCTCTCCCCAGTCACACGTGGTCCTGGGGCCTGTTTATAGCCAAATGCAAAACTTTTTCAAAAGATGATCTCACCCATAGAAAATCACATCCATGTGAACCAAAGCAGGAAGGGGAGCAGTGGCTGAAAGGGATGGAGGGCTCCACGTGGGCAGCAGATGCACATGGCTTGCAGTAGGACAACCCGTGTGGTTTTTTTCCAGCTGTGAGCCTTGGTTCTGCCATCCGTGTGTGCGAGGCTTGGTAGAGTGCACTTTTTGTTGAATGTTTGCAGTTTTGTTAGACAGCGGGAAATGCTGGAAAATGTTAGTGAGAGCTGTCAAACCCTGTAATGATCTTCCAAGGGAAGGAGTAACATCCCGACAGGAGTTCAAATCCTTGCAGACTTAATGTAGCACGGGAAAAATCCTGGCAACGAAAGGATGACCTGAGAATTCTTCTGTGGAGATGTAATGAATGATATGAGCTGGAGAGAACTGTGTGCATGCTAAGGGTAAAAGAAGATCAGGCATTTCCTAGAAGAACATTCCATAACTGGACTGGGCTATTAGTCATCATGCTTCCAGGTGTATGTGACTGGTGGCCAGATAAAAGCAAAATGTACCTTTGAATGCATTTGTACAGAACTGTCTGTACAGGGAATTAAAAGCCAGAACAGAAACATTCTTTGAGGTACGTGATGTTGGTGCTCAAGTCAATTGTCTCCCCATTGAGTTGCTGGCTGAAAACACTGGGCTGAGCAGACCCATGTGGCAGAGTCACAGAGCCAATTTCTGGCCACAGGACTGGCTAAAGGTTTGCTACATAACCATGTCCTTTTCCTCCTGCCTTAGCTTTAAAGCTGTTCTGATGCCTGTCACTAAGGAGAGGGCAGTGCAGCAGTGAGGTGAGGTTGTCTCATGTCCCCACTGTGGTGTGTGGATGCCCACTGTGGCTGCTCCTAGCCACCCTCAACGTGTGTGTTCATGTGGGCACGTCTTGGTCTAGGAATTGTCCCACAACAGCTTTGGAGTATGTATGCTTCACCTATTGCCAACACAGATGTCATTGCTCTTTTTGAAGGAAAATGCAAGATCTCTCTGTTAAACAAAAAGCGTGTCTGAGATATCCCCTCCACATCTCTGAATCTGGCTCCAGCCCTGAACTGTGAGATTTAATATTCCTTCATGTCTTGCCATTTCCTGCAAAAAATGACCAGCAGGGTGCCACAGGTAGGCTAATTCTTATTCTGAGATTTATTGCACTACAAATCCCCCCTTAGCACTGCTAATTAAGCCTAAGCTCCACTTATCAAACGACCACGTACCTCTTTGCAGGACTGCCATGTGGTATCTGTTTACTCTCTGTCAATGGGTTTCCTGGTCATTCCAGTGGGTTGAGGAGGTCATAATGTAGTTGAGACTAATAATAAATCTGCACTAAAAGCAGCTGCATTGTGGAGGAACTTTAAACCCCATAGCAAAGCAGGCAGGGTCAGTTTTAACCGCAAAGTGCTCTTTAATTGAAACCCGGGCTGGAGCTGACCTGCCTGCCTTGTGATACTGTGTGGGCTGGGTGGGGATGCAGCCTGTGTTGTTAATCTACTGCTATAATATTTACACAGATAATTTTAGCCTCTGACATTGAGAAAATGATTTTCTGTACAACCTTCTGGCTTGGGCCACCTATGTACTCTGGGAGAAAGCAGATTGCAAGAGTCCTGGCATGGGTCGTTTTGCAAGTGACAGGTAGGAAAGTCACTGGGTAGGAGACAGGAGTACCTCTGGGGAAGGTGCATTTTAAATCACTTCACCTTGTCTTTTGCTCATCCCCTAGCTAGAACAGCCTTGTGGAAGGCTTTTTTCCAGTGCAGATGCCTCTTGTTGGCTGCTTATGTAGGCTTCACAAGAGATCCTTACCTTTAGCAGCTGGCTTTGAATTGCACTGCTGGGAGCTGAGCAAGGGTGTAGGACAGACAGAGCAACCTGTGCTGCAAATTGAGGTGGGGCTGAGGTGCCAAGGCAGGTCACTGGAAGGCTGAGAGGGCCACTTGTTTTTTTGTTGGGGTTTTTTTTGTTTGTTTGTTTGGTTTTTTTTTTTACTGCAAGATTTCCAATGTGCCTGGCCCATACATTTTAACTACAGCTGGCACTTACTGCAAAGTGCTGCAGCACCACCTACTTTTGAGCCAGCAGAACCCAGAGAGAAAGGGGTGTCTTCAGAGAAAGGCTCTGCTAGTAAAGTCTCTGGCCTGATTTGCTGAAACTGCTCAGACAAATGAAGACTTTGAGTGCTGATTTCATTGGGACCTCCTGAGGTGCCTCCTTATTCATTGGATCTGGACCACAAGCTAACACAGAAGGTTTCTGGAGCACAGCTGCTGCTCAGCCCCCAGCAGGGGTGAGCAGTGGCTGCCCTACCCAAGCACAGCTGTTTTGTGTTACTGGGGCCTGATAACAACTTCCTCTTCCCTGTGTGTGTCCTGGTGGCCTGGCACTTGTGGGGCCAGAGCTACTGGCTGTCCTTGGCACTGCTTTCAGGGTGATCTGTGTGTGCAGGCAACAGAAGGGAGGTCACTGATACTCTAGCTGTGGTGTCAGGGCAGGCTTCCTCCTGGTGACTCAGAAGAGAAGGAGCTAGGAGAACTGAAAAGAAGTTGAGGGGTGGCTGCTCTTGCTCTGTGGCTGTCACAGCTTTATTCACCAGTGTCAGGGAGGGCAGAAAAGAGTGTTCAGCAAGCTAGTGTAGAAGTAGGGAGCAGAAGGAAGAGGAGACAGGTCCTTGAAGTTTTGTGTCAAGCATCCCATCTGTTGAATTTTGTCTGCCTGCTCAGGAATAGCAGTTCTCGCATGGACACGCTGGTGAAGAGCACCAGGTCGCCTTGCTTGTGAGACTGCTGGAGGTGTGGGCCTGGACAGCTGGCAAAGCAGCAGCTGTGGGATGGGTGAGAGCATGGAGGGGTGGGTGGCTGTACCTTGTTCCTCCCAGTGATGGGTATCTGAAAATGGGTGACAAGTGAAGTGGCAAGAGCCAGCCTTGCTGCTCATGCTGTGAAACACCTTACTGGTGGGGTCTGTGCTCCATCCTTCTGTGGCTGTCACACAAAGGCCAGAGGTATTTTAGATCTGGGGACAAAGGAATAAGTGGTGCTTCCTTAATGTTGCACTTCCCAGATTAGCTGGCACAGAAGTGTGCTACAAAGCATTTGCCCTTCAAGCACATATATAAAGAAGAAAAGCTGACCAGCCCCCCTATACAATATGGGGTTTAGTATTTGATGTTTAATTATTTAAAATATTTTAGCCATGCTCCCCATTGCACTAGGCTGGAAGCATACATATATTGAGATGCTGCTATGGCTTAAAGAGCTCATGACCTGTACAGCCTAGACATCTTTGGGGTACAAAAGAGAGTGAATGCAGAGAAGTGGCAACTAACTTAGGGGAGTAGAGGATGAGAGTGGTGAAGTCAAGAGAATTGGCTGGGCCTCTCATTTCCAGTTTCCTGCTTCCCACCCAATCCCTGGCAATACAGCTTCCCCTGTTTTAACACAAGAAGGATCTGTGGTAAGGGGGGAAGGAAACAGAAGCTGTCCTGCTCTAGAAGTAGTGTCAGTCCTGCATTGCAGCTTTCCACAAGGCACTGAATCCCTGTCAGAGATGTCAACTCCAAACAAAGCTGTTCAGGATGTTTCCTCAGTGTGCTGTGCCACAGCAGTCCCCGTTGGCTGTAAAGCTGGACAGACCACTCAGGGTGGCTTGGAAGAGAAACAAACTGCCTGCCAGGAAACACCTTTATTTATTGCCAGGCCAGGTGAAAATGTGTACAGGGCTGCAGTGGTTTTGCATGTAAGAAACACTGGGTATTTCACATTGCAGGAGAGAAAACGTGGTACCAAGTCTCAGTGTACCTTGAAAGGATAAGAGATGGTCTGCTGAGTACAAGGACCTAAAACCCATGGATTTTCATAAAGACCCATTTCTAACCTTGTCTGGAGTGGGTGTAGCCATGGCAAAACCAGGGGGCTTTTCATTGTCTGATGCCCCCTCTCCTTCTGCTAGCTGGTTAAGAGCCTTGTGTTGAACCTGTGGGTTCATGCTGCTGTTCTGTCAGCTACAGGCCCTTTTTGAGGTGTCACCTCATCAGGTGTTTGTTCCCAGGCATTGCTGCCTCATCTGCAATGTACTGATCTAGTGATTTCTGCTGCTCTGCTCTGTACTGAATTAACAGCAGCATTTGTTGGGGATAGGTGTTGATTGCTTTTCTACTTTTTCAAACAAAAACCAGGAACAGGTTTTTCTCCAGCATCATCATCCCCTCTTCAGATGTTGGATGCAACATTTCCTTCAAATCACCTTCCTTTGACCTCAAGAACAGGCTCTGAAAAATGTCTTTTCTAGTATTCAAGGGCCATGACCTCTATCACTATTGCTGCTATTGAGTGGTTATTGCCTAAGACACTCATCTCTGGATTTGTTCCTGGATTTTAAATAGCAGATTCTGGGTCAGTTAGCTCAGTAGGCATTGATGTGATTCAGCTAATTCGGGATGTGTTTTCACTGGAAAACTAACAAGTGCATGTCTGAGCCAACTTTAAGGTTCCCTTTTCACGGTGAAGTGAGGGATTCCTCAAGACAAGGTGACAGAATATTTATTTTAACTTTTAAATCATGGCAATAGTTGTATTTTCCCCCACCTACTCACAGTCTTAAAACTAAAGAACAGCTGAACCAAACTTTCCAAAAAACTTTCTGGCATAAACCAGAAAGGCAAAATTCCACCTGAAAAGGTTGAAGTTGCTTACAACTGAGAAGAGCCACTTGGGAATAGAAGTGAGAGCTGTCCATATGTGCTTCTCTTCTAATATTAACAGTAATAAGAGTCCTAGATGGCCAAGGAGTGTTTTATAGGTACTTCAGGTACCTAAGAAGATGCCAAAAATCTGTCATGTTGGCAGGCCTTAACAGTATATGACAGCATTGCACAACAGCTCTTCAGAAGTGGAGAAAACTGGTTTCTGGTGAAAATTGAATTAAGTACAGGGAACTGTAATTACTGCAGCTGGAATATGGCCTGGCCAGTAAGATTTTTAAAACTTTGCTCGCTGTGAGCTCTGTCAAAAGTGGTGTATTCTGTACTTTGCGTCTCACACAGAAAAGAAACCTCTGAGAGCAAAGATTAGCTGGTGCTGTGCAAAGGTACAGACTTCAGCCTGGGAAGGGAATCATCAAGTAAAATTCAAATGCCACCTTTGGCAGCACAAGGTATTTTATTGGCAGCTGTTTATTCAAGTGTTGACTCAGCCTAGCTTTTGAGATCTAACAAGATTGAGAGCCCTAAGGGCTTATGGCCATGGGCATTAATAAAGTAATCTAATTAAGAGATAATTAAGTCACATTTATTACATTCCTAATTAAGCAGCCAACTGTAAATTTGTTAAGTAAGGAATGCTCAGTTGGGATTATTCACTTTCCACACCCTAGCAAAAGGTTAAAATGGAGGGGAAAAAACTCCAAAAAAATCCTCCCCCTTCTGAAATATGATTTATATTTTAGGTGTGGTGTTTGTGAAGGAAGCAAAGACTAAACACCTCTGCCCTGCTGAAGAGGAGGGAGAGCATTTCCAGAAAGTTTCCCTCCTCCTAGCAGTGATAGCACAGTGAGAATGGATGTATCTGTATAGGTGCTGCTCCTTGGGGAGAAATGCAAATCTGAAGATGGGAAGAGATCTCTGTCTACCTTCCTTGGTGTTGAGTTAAACTCAGCTCTACTGTGAACTCATGGCCTCAACTAAGACCACAACCAGACCTGAACTTCTCTAGGACATAGTATCTGAGCAGGGGAAAAAAAGGATGTAGAGAAATAAGAGGTTTCACTACTCCTGTTTCACAGATGAGGAAAAACAGGATGTAAGAAGAACTGATGACATACCTGAGATGACTTGGGGAGACCATAATTGAACACTCAACAGAAGGCCTCTGAGCAACCCCCTTAAACAGCATGAGTTCTCTCTGTACTGAGAGGCCTGGCTTGTCCTCTCTATGTGACAGTTCTCTGCTGTCACTTTCCACTCGCTTCAGCTCTTCTTTGCAGAATCCCAAACAGGCCGATTTTCTTTGCTTAAATTCACCAACAACAAAAGCCCGCTAAGTTGGTATGTACTGACTTGGGAACTTGGGAATCCAAAAGAAAAATGTGCCAGTTTTATCTCAGGGTTTTTTGTTTGCTGCTGTAGAGAGGAGGATGATGGGAGAGGACTCCAGCAGTGCCCATGAACTTTGCACAGAGCTGGCCAGGGCGCGGTGATACCGCTGGGTTTGGCCACACCTTCGGGAGTGGATGAGAGGCAGCAGCGTTTGGCCTGGGGCTCTGGGGCAGACTTCTAGGTGGAGCCTCATAACCTTTCTTTCCTGCTCCTCCTAGCTACTGACAGCAGTCTTGGGAGCTGTTCTGGGTTACTAATTTGCCTCCCAAACTGTGCTTCTTTCCTGAAGACTCTTTTGGATTCTATCACTAAGATAAATGTCTTGCCACAGGGTTTAGCTTCCCTCTCTCTGGTTTATATTTGAAGGGGTGGACACACTCATAGCTGTAGACAGCTGGTGTGTTTGGACTGATCATAAGCATCTCTGAGATTTAGTTTCTCTTGTTTGTCTGTTCAAGCTCCTCAGTTTTCCAGAAGAAGATGACAAAAATGCTGATGGAGTTGCAGGAATGGTTAATAGTCTAGGGCACTGGCAGATGTCCAAGTTTACCAACTGCTAAACTGTGGCTCAGGGCAGTAAATTCCAGTTCCAAGCTATTTAAACACCTGGCCTGTCTGGGAGTTGTTTCTTTCAGCAGTCAGAGTCAGGAATATGAGATTTCCAGATCAAATGAGGATTCTTTTCCTGTCTTGCACACACCATGGCGGGAGATCACATCCCAGGCTAGCATGGATCAAAATAGTGACTGAAGGATAAAAGTATTAGGTATGCATGCACACAGCAATAACCAGTTTATGAATAGTTTGCACTCCTGTTTTGTCCCTTCTGCTTTTCCTGGTGCCTCTGTCTTTGCCTTCTACTGTGCTATGGATTCCTCAGTCTATAACAGGACCTATAACTTTAATGATGTCTTCAGGCAGAGCCGAGTCTGCCTCTTGCTGTCCCGAGTCCAATAAACTACAGTCATCAAGTTTCAGGCTTTCTTTGGCTTGCCTAATTTTGAAAGGCCCCTTGCTTCTCCCACACTGGAGTTTAGGGACAGCAGTAAACTCAAGGTGCTCCAAGGCTCTTAACAGCTCACAGCAGAGAGCCAGTGCTGTGGATGGGCTTGTGCAAAGCAGGCTGAGCTCACCAAAGTAGGGATTTAGGCCAAGTTTCCAGTTAGTTTTATAATTTTCAGTGTGTTTTGCCCTTCACTGTTATAGAGCATACAGGTCAAAGGAAGCTGTCCATGCTCCGTTGTTTCACCTTGCCCAGCTTGGGCAGTCTTAAAGAAGATCTAGGTTCCAAAATGAGTTGTGAAGGTGAGGGTTGGACTCAACAATTTTAAAGGTCTTTTCCAAGCTGAACAATTCTATCATTCTGTGATTAAATCCTGGTGATGGAACAGAAGCACTATGATGTGGACACAGTTTATGCTGCTTCATCAGTTGCATCTAGTCCAGCTCTGGATTCACTTGCAGACCTTCTCTGAGGAAAGCAGGTCTGGTCAGATGAGCTGGGTGAGCGACAGAACATGGAATTAGGGACTGAGACTATGCACAATAGTTTCTGAAGGACCTGTTGGGGGATGGCTGCAGCTGGAGCTGTGTGGTGCCAGGTGTCGCTCATTTAGGGTGACACAGCTTGTGTGTGACACGTAGGGCTGGACTGTGCCTTGAAGTCATTCACTTCAAATAACTTCAGATGTCAACATCATTACAAGGTGAATGAATGTAGATGAGGAGGTTTTCTTTTGTCCTGTCCTTTTCCCCTTTCAAGTAGCAGGACCATCACTCAGAGCAGTATTTTCTTGAGTGTTCTTGTATCCAGAACGCATTATTGTCCCTAGTACCTGTCTTGGGCAGCAAGCAGGCAGGGCTGTCTTTGAAACACCAGGAATGCTATCTGACACTGAAGCCTTCTTTCACATGAATTTGCTGATGTGAATTTGCACTTGCAGAAGCTGAGGGATGCATGTCACTTTTGTAGATTTATATTCACAAACACATACTAAGAACACATTCTTCCCCTTCCTTTTTTTTTTTTTTTTTTTTTTTCCTTTCTGTTAACTGCTTTCTCCATATGAATTCTGGTTTCTAATGATACTCTTTCTGGTTATTAAGACTCCTTTTCTCTACACCCTTCCTTATGCCTCTTTCTTAGCCTAAGCCAAAAATATTTGTCTACCACAAGTGATCAATGCCAGATTTGTTGTGTGGGCAGGATTAACAGTGAGGGATAACAAAATAGAGGCAAATTGATGCTTCACTAAAAATAGACCTGCTGCAGAAGGTAGAAACTGTTTCCTCATGTTGAAGCTAAAGGATAATTAATAGAGCAATTGGGATGAATTTGGGAAATGATTCTTGGTGAACCACATCCTTCCTGCACTCAGTAAGTAGGCAGAGGATGACACAGATTTGAAGCAAGCACAGCAGTGGTGAGAGGGTCGGTGTTTGCAGCCATTAATAACTAAAGCTGCCTGATGTTTGGCTTTGTTGTAAGTGGCTAGAGCACTATTGCCCAGGGCAATGCTGGTAATTTTTGACATCTTCCTTTCTGGATGAGCAGGAATCTATGTGGATCTCAGCCTCAAGTGGAGATGCTGGTGGTGCAGAGAGAGGGACCATGACAAGGTTTCTTTCTTACTTGCTTGTCTGTTTTACATTCAGTGTTTTACATCCTGGATCAAGCCCTGAGACTTAATCCAGCCTATTTAATTGCACACAATTTAATCTGTTGTCCTGTAAATCATGTTCTCTCCTGTAAGCTGTCTGACCAAAATGATGTTTTCATCCTTTTAATACAACAGATTATAGCAGCCAATTTCCAAGGCAGCACCTGCTGTTTAATTATAGCTAATAGATTATTACCTACAAGCACCACGGTTGCCAACATGGGGAAGAAATCTGTGCCTGAAATGAGACATTTCTGAAGTTGGGAAACTGGAAGTGGCTGGAGGACAGGGAGAATGTCCAGATGAGTCTAGTGTATTCTTCTTTGAAGGCAATTTACAGTGAGAGTAAGGGAGAAATGATGATATAAAAAGTTCTGGGACAAAGTTAAAAATGTGCACTCCTTTGCTAGTCAGGTTACTGCATCAGGATATGGCATCTAGGGCCCCCAGCATAGGACAGACCTGCTGGAGCAAGTCCAGAGGAGGGACCCAAAAAGGATCAGAGGGCTGGAGAACCTCTCCTGTGAGGGAAGGCTGAGAGAGTTGGGATTGTTCAGCCTGGAGAAGAGAAGGCTCCAGGGAGACCTTATTGTGGCCTTTCAATATTAAAAGGGGGCTTATAAGGGAGATGAGGACAGGCCATGCAGCAGGGCCTGTTGCAATAGGACAGGGGTAGTGGTTTTAAACTAAAACAGGGTACCTTTAGATTAGATATTAGGAAAAATTTTGACTGTGAGAGTGGTGAGGCACTGGAGGAGATTGCTCAGAGAAGTCCCATCCCAGGCAGTGTTTGAGGCAAGCTTGGATGTGGCTTTGAGCAACCTGGGGTAGTGGAAGGTGTCCCTGCACATGGCAGAGCTGTTCAAGCTAGATGATTTTTAAGATTCTTTCCCACCCAAACCATTCTATAATTTCAGGATGTGACAACTTGTGTTTGTTATATCTGCCAGGAGTAATGGCAGGCCCTCTATTTTGAAAAGTAGTTACATCTAAACTTTTGTCATATCACTCCTTAATCTTCCATTCAACAGCTTAGAGGAAAGCTGGATCCCACTGAAACCAGTAGATGAACCAGTCACTACTAGAATAATTTATTTCCTGTGATGATTCCAGTGATGTCCACTGGTGACAAATTAGGCAGAGGACTTGCAGAGAGGGTAGTAGCTGAGTGTCTATAAATTCAGTGAAGCCCCTGGGTAGGCAGAAGCGAGGAGCACAAGTTTGTGCCCTAACCGGGGAGGAGACCAGCAGGACTCAGCTGTGACACTGTCCCAGGATCTGTTTTGCCAAACATGATGTGGGCTGGCCAGCCTGGTACATGTGCTAGACAGATGAGCAGCCTACACACATCTCTCCACTAGCAGCAAAGCAATATTTTTTGCCTGGTGAGCATGAGACAGGGGAGGTGAAGAATTTTTACCTGTGACAGTCTCACTGTGAACACTGGACATACATTTCTGGAAAGAGCGTTGTATCAATCCTGCTTTTATCAGAGCAGCTTATCATCATCAGTGCAGATTTCCCTCCTCTCTTACTGCTGAGTCTTTATCAAGTGGGGTATAGCAATTCTTTTGAACATTCTCACAAGGCTTTAGAAATGCCAACTTGATAAAACGTACCGTTTTCTAAGGCCAACTCTGACTCCCCTTGTGTATTGCCTCGTCTATGCTTTTCATTCTTTAGTCTTTGCTAATTTTGTTCTTGACATCTTGAATCCTTGGGAGTCCTAGATATGTAGATTGGAAAAGACTGATCAGTCATGCACTTCTTCCTATGAGCAGAGGTAGGATCAACATACCTAGACCAGACTGTATCAAGACATCTTGAAAATTATTTGCCTATTGCTGTTCCTAATGGTCCTACAGGAAGAGGATTCTGTATCAGTTTCTACTATAATGCTTAACTATAATTAAGAAATTTTATTGGAATTATTAACTGAAGTCTTGCTTATTATCAATGTACCCTTTTATATTCTTCTCCAGGCAGAGAACAACTAGAACAATGTAATTTATTTTTATGAGTTTATTGTTAAGGTGTTTTACCATATAATCCTAATTTTCTTCCTGTGAGGCAAAACAAGTGTGTTCTTTCTAACTTTTTTCTTGGTCATAATTCTTAAACTATCAGTATTGTTCATTTTCCTTTAAGTAGATCACATTTTGGGTGAGAGAGATTTGAAAGAGGCCAAAACTCTGCTAGGGTAGGGATCTATAATTGTAGAAAGACACTTTAATACCAACTCAGGCAAAACAGTGATGGGTGTCTCATATCTCCAGTAATGAATAGGGAAAATTAAAAAATTGGGATATGCCTTCTTCATAAGGCACACTCAGCTTTCAGCAATCAATGGTTTGAAAACTTCCTGAACTGGAGGTTGAATTTCTATCATCACATTTCATAGACCCTGATGGGCTAATTCAATTGACTGAAAAAGAGATTAGACAAATTTTATGGTTAATCTTCAAAGCATCTGGTGACATTGAGTTCCTCAATTTACGTGCTATCCACACGAAAAACATATTTCCCACAGCTTGTCTCAGACGTGTTTGCCTGGCAGCTTAACCACTGCTCCCACCCCTTTTATCTCCCGTCAGTTCTTGCATTCTGACAAATAGCAAGTGTCTTCCATATCACCCATGTTTGCATAGACCAGTGGCAGCAGTGGCTTTTTTCTAGAACCAAAAGTGTATCACTCCTGAAGTCCTAGAATAAAATGGACCTTCTCTAGACGAACTGTGATGATTGGTCAGCACTCTTGGCTTTTGTTCACAAGATATCCAACCAAAAGTTTGGTTTGGCGTTGTCCACTTCTGCTTGGGTTGTCCTGTGTCTTGGTTTGTCGGAACAGAAGCAGCAGCCTGCCTTCACTAAGGATCTAAACTGACTCATTTCATCTGTGGCAGGGAATAAGGACATGCTTGTGGACTGTACTGCACATTCCTGTCACATGGGCCATGAACTCTGAGAAGTTATTACTGGCTCTACTAAGCTAAACCAAGAACCTCTTTCATCCACTTTGTTTCATAGTTCTACAAGAGAAAGTAAATATTAAATCCTAGTCCCTGGCTAAATTAGTCTGCCAGTTCTTCACCTTAACAGTTCCATCGAGCTAAACAAAGCAGATGATCACTTAAGGATCAAAGCTTTCCTCTGAAAATATAAGGATGAGTAGATGTGCTGGGAAATAAGACCCATAACAACAATTTAAAAAATCTTTGGAAATCTTTGATTTCTTGAAAGTTTAGGGAGGGAGATGATGCAAAAATTCGATTTTTAGTATTGCTGTGTAAATCACTTCAATCCTTCTTTGCAAGGCCTCACTGCCAGGAGCCAGTGACTGCTACCTTGGCACATGGGCTGTTGGGTTCCAGCAGCTGGCTGGGAGGTGGATGACAATCTGTCTCCTGGTAGCACCCTCAGCCTTGGTGTCCCTGTGCTATGCTGTGCTACAAGAGGAAGAAGGAGGACAAGTTTCTTGGTGGATCTCATTTGGGCTTTCCTGCTTGTGGTCAAGCTTTCCAGGACACTGCTGTAGACTGAGGACTGCCCCTGCATGCTGCTTCAAGGATGGATGGGTTCTGCTGCAGGAATTGCATGTATGTGTGTATTTGTACATGTTAAGTTATAAAACCAGATGACCTAAAACCATTACAGCTCCACAAGGTCCGCAACAAAGGCTACCATAATCTCTTGCCTCTCTTCCAAGTGTGACCTGAATTAATGGCTTTGGGTGTGACCATGTAACCTCTAGCACTTTGTAAAATGGAGTTCTTGCATCTCAGCAAAGCAGCATGGCAGTCAGTCAGAGAAATGTAATAACCACTTCTCTTTTCCCCTTTTCGTCCTGAGAATGGTGGATCTTTCCTATTCCTTATCTGTGTTTTATCATTCACTCTTACTTGCATGTATTTAATATATACATTTTTCCAAAACAGCAGAATGGCAAGATCTGGTGCAATTGTTAGCAGGGATGGCTCTGCAGGATTGTGGCTGGACTGAAGAGACCTGCAGGTTTAATGCTGCTCTGAAGGACTGAAGTGCTACAGCGTTCTGTGCCAGACCAAGTCCTGCTTCATGGACTGCTTTTTGGAAGAGCACAGTAAATATATTTTATGAGTTTTTATGATGTTTTAGAAGAGAGGTTGCACATTTTTTAATTTATACAGGTAATGAAAGATCAAGAAGCATACTATGAGTATAGTTTGAAATCACCAAAGCTGTCTTTTTTTTTTCTGTCTTGACTATTCCTTGACCCAATCTAAAACTTCTTTCCTGCACAGGAAGTGTCCCACACACTTTCCTCCCAAAACAGATCCACCCTGATCGTTCTGCTTCAGTAATGTTATAGGTCTGATTCAGCAAGAAAGGAATTGCTGTAGAGATGTCTCTATAGATATCATGAAAATGTTTTTCTTCTCTTCCTTTTCCTACTTATTCTCCATAGGTTATCTCAGGAAAGTTATGAGGAATCTTCCAGAGAGCACAGCTGGGTCCTGGAGCTGGTAAGTGTAGGGTGGTATAGAAATCATACAGTGGCCCTGCATCCATACTAAAGGGTAATAAAGTTGTGTGTAAGACAGGAAATCATAGACCAAATGTTGGCAACCACATCCTCTGTAGATTTTGCCAAGATTAGCTTTGGTTGCCAACGGGTGGCCAAAAGTTGTCTCTGATTCAGTTCTTCCCTAAGGCCACCCACCTGGTGGCTCAGGGGTACTGGAGCAGCCAGACTGGTTGTGGCCACAGCAATGCTCTAGCCAGAGGTCAAGTGAGTATTTCCTGCCAACACAGAATGGGCTGATTCCTTCTTATTGGTAGATTTGTATTAGGTAAGGAATTAGGAGTGCTCTGTGTGCTGCGGTACTAAAGCGCCGGGTGCATTGATTTACCTCCTTCTCCTGGAAGAGTGCAGGTATTGGGCTTTGCCAGTAGTTTGTGACACAATCTGTTGTGAGGGTGGGTAGGAGAAAGTGTTTCCAAACCATCCCTCTGGGGACTTCTGCTAACAGACTCATCAACTCACCACAGTATACTGGCCAAGGACCTTGTTGGGAGGTGGAATTTGAGATGGTTGTGGATGTGGCTGGGATTGCCCTACTTAATAAAAATATAGCTGCAGGTACAAACTCTAGAGTTCTATGAAGGCTGGTGTTTGCTACTAATGGCCTGTAGGTACTCCAGTGAGACTGAGCTTCCTGGGATATCTGAGTGATTTTCTGATCATCTGGAGCAAGGAGGAGGTGACAGGGGAATGATCTCTCTGTAGCATGTGATCTATCATGCTATCTATGTGGCAAAGTAGCTGGAGTGAGAAGGGGAACCAGGTAGGAGTTAAAAGGCAGGAAACTTGCTTTTTGGCTGTCAGGCTGACAAAGACTTTCCTTTCTAAGCCTCAAGGATTCCAGTGTTATGAAAATTGTTGTCTGAAGATAGCTCGAAGGAGGGCAAGTCTTGAGGTGGTAGTCTTAATACATCCTGTCTGTTCAAGAAATAATGTTCTTAAAGGTCTGATGGGAGAAGAGGCTCCTTTTTGACCTTCCTTTGCTTGGCTTGGATTTCAGACTTTCCCTCACTTGTTTGTATAACATTGGAGCAAATTTTGATAACTTAAATTGCTGGCCTGGAGCTCAAACAACTGGCAAAGAAAGGTCAGGAGAGAAAGCACAGTGCTATTGCTTTCCCCAGGTTGGTGACCACTCCTTCCCCTTATCACTGAGGCCATTGGTAGCTCAGATTGCCCTTGTTCTTGTAACAAAGATTGCTGGGTAGGAGGAGAATTGAGCAGCAAAAGGCAGACAGGACTTCAGCTTTGCAGGAGCATGTATTAAAGCTCAATCTAGACTAACAGGTGAGCACAGCCTGCATAAGAAATCTCTGCAAAAGGCTACACAGACCGTGCCAATATACATTCCTGTGCTCCCCTCACTATTACCAGACTGCAGTCTGTGACTGGTGGAGTTGAATCCTGCTCATGAGGGGCTTCTGCTAAGCTCCATCACCAACCTCATCCTCGGCAGTGACTGAGAAGAGCTGGAGGTGAGGCAGGAACAGAATGGTGGTGTGGGTACCAGTCATCATCTATGGAAAGATACCCTGTTGGGTATCCTAGCACCTGTCTGAAACCCCTGTGTGGCAGCTGAGGGCTGTGTGGGACTCCATCTGGTTCTCTCAGAGATCACTGCAGCACTTAAAGCCACTTCATTACCACAGCACACCCTCACATGTACTGCTGGTGCCTGAACTCATCCTGTGTGTCCTGGCTATGTCAGTAGCTTGCACATGGTGTTTTTTTCCTCTTGTGAGTAGCAAGATTTACAGATGATCACTCAGTGGGGTTCATAGAGTGATTCAGATCCTTGCATGTTTGTCCTCATGTTTCTCAGAGTGCAATCTACAAAAATCAATTTAATTGCTTTTGTGCATGCAAAGCCCAAGTTCAAGACCTGGCTTTTCACAGTCAAACAGAAGTGGTAAAATGTTAATTGGTTCACAGTAGGCACCTATCCCTTTTCTTTGTATTGAAACCTGAACTGAATTACCCAGACTGCTTCAATTTGCAGAACTGAACTTGAAATACCCAAAGTCCAGGCTTTTCCTCTGAATTTTGCCATACTAGTTTTTGGGAAAAGCTATCAGAAAACAGAATACAAAGTAAAGCACAGGAGAGGAGAGGTGTTCATCACCTGCCTGTTTTTAAACAGGGGTCCACCTGCTGAGAAGGTCTAGTTCAGTTCAGAGGGATTCTTGTTGTGTTACAGTGATTTTCCTATTTCTACTTCAAACCACCCTCTGCAGTCTTTTTCAGAGAAGGGAGAATGTGCTACTCTGCTCCACAGAAGCTACTTATAGCAATGTTCATGGTGCTGGAGAGCTGTCAACTTTGCTAAGTGGTGAGGCAGGGGGGAAGCAGAGACTCGAGATAAGAATAGTAAGTGAAATCTTAAATTTGACAGGCCTGTCAAGGAGGAAATTACAGCTTGGAGGAGGAGAAGTGGTTGTGTTTTGAATTTTCTGTAGTAAATATAGTAAATATAAAGTCTGGGGGTTTTGGCGGTGAAGAGGCAGTTCCACCAGGAATGTGTAAAGCTTTGTTTTGGACATGCCTGCCACAGCTGTTTTTCATTAAAAGAGAGCAAGAGGAGGACTTGGTGACAAGGAAACCTTGTATGCTATGGTAGAGCTGGTGTAGAAGATGCAGGAAGGCAGGCAGAGATGAGTGTGGAGGGAGCCTGGAGGACACTGGAAATCTCTTAAGTCCAGGTGGCACCTGAATGAATTTGGCATAAAGTTACCCTTTCTTCCCCATCTCCACTGAAACAAGTTGCTGACCTCACCTGGCAGTAACTGCTTTGCAGTTCCCAGCTGTTCCAGGGGCTGGGCACTTGTTTTTTCATGGGCTGTGTTTCAGAATGGGGTGCTTGCTTTTTAAATTTTACTCTAAATTATGCTCTCAGGCCAGCTGGAACTCGTACTGTGGAAGAAGTGCTAGTATTTATGGCTGTTCTGCTGGGTTTCTGTCAAGATTTCTGCCAGGGGGAGGTGAGGGACGTGCAGAAGAGCTCTGTGAGTCCAATCTAGAAATGTGCCAGCGCACAGGCACGCACCATCACCTGCTGCTCACAGGAGGAAGAAGAGTGAAATGATGTGTCCAGGGTCAGGCAACAGGCTGCACTCAAAGCATGAGCACTGCAGCTGTGTCCCAGCCCTTCCTGTTGGACTCTGCACCGCTCTGCATTAGCTGTCCTGCTCATTCCCTGCTCCTCCATGTGGAACATCAGCTTCTTTTTCTGCAAGATGTGTTCATGTAAACTGAATGCAATTAGCAATGAAATTAGAAGAGAGCTCTTTTGTCCTTTTCTTCCCCACCAGGGTACTGAGAAGGTTTGGTGTTGTACCAGTAATACCAGTGATGAGTTTGGCAAAGGGAGGGTCTGAGGCACCAGAAATGGCAGTACTGCAGTCACAGGATGTTCTGGTCTCACCTTCGAGGCAAACACTCGGTGCATTATCCGAGTGTTGGAACAAAGTTGTCCAGCAGGACTGACACTGAGCCATTCTCTAACAGTGTGCTGTGCAGTTTCCCCTGGATGGCACCTCTTGGATGAGCTCCTGTGCAGCTGCTTCACTGCATTTCAGTAGTGACCCAGACGTGAGCCATCCTCACCTCAGCAGGCCTAGGCTGCTTAGGCTGTTGGAAGGACCTTCCTCAGGGGAAAAGGGGACACTTCCCTGTGCATGAGTTGGTGGAGTGGGGTGAGCTATCCTGATGTTATGAATACAAAGCAGCTGGGCTCACATTTCTCAAGTGTGACCCCCCAGGACCAAGCTGTCCATGCTTAGTGCACTCAGATGTTTAAGATATTCAGCCCTTTATTTTGATGCTTCTTTGACTGCCAGCCTAATTTAAATACCTCTTCTCGAGAAGTGAATGCTGAAGCACTTCTGAACTTGCTTGTTCAACAAGCCACTCTTGGATCATGGTTTGTAAGAGATTTAGCTTGTATCTACCTGGGCAGGTGTCAGAATGAATCTGCTCTCCTATGGATCTTTTACAGCTGGAGCCTTGAGTGCCTAATAAGAGAGAAGATCTGATTTGAAAAACTACCTAGACATGGGAATCCAGTAAAGGGTCTTGACCTGTAGGGATTCTCTGGTGTCTAAGAAGAGTTTAGGTCCGGCCTCTCCCTTCCTCTTTATGGGAATACCATCACCTATTTATGAACTCATGCAAATTTGGTATCTTTGAGCCCTCACTTCTTCTGCCAAGGCTGACAAAGAGTTTTAAAAGATTTCAGGAGGAAAAAGAAAATTATGGGTACTAGACATGCACATGCAGAGTCCTGTTATGTAAATTGAACATACAGTTCTGTTTCTGAGCACTTATGGCCATTTAAGAGGGCCATGATGTTCCTGTAATTGTTTGTGTAAGGTGTCAGGATGTTTCACTTTTCCTAACTGTCCTCCTGTTTAGACAGAAGGGATGAATAATTTTTGCCACTTCTTGAAGTGAAACTCTTAGCAGTGATAATATCCCAACATACAGGGATATCATGTTATTATTGATGAGCTCGGTCTTTGAATACAAAGCTGTTTGCTCCCACCTCTTCCAGAGTGGATTGTGCTCACAGTTTTTAAGCTCTGCCAAAGTCCTTTTGGATGCTTTCTTATTGTTACAGAGCAAATAAAGGAGAGTTCCTAGTGCAGACAGCAGGGATCTAAGGTCCGAGCCAAAAGCTGTTCTGCTCCCTGTGGACATGCTGGTGTGGTAATGGGGAGCAGGGTAGCCAATGGCTAAGCCAGGGCAGTGGCAGAAAACCAGCCTGATGACCACCTCTCCTACTGGGGATGCTGGATTTTTATGGTGCTATCACAGTGCCAAGAGCCTGGGTCAAGGGAGTCATGGAGCCAAAGTAAATATTTTATCAAAGGCTGATGAGCCCAGACTGCCTCTCTAACATCATGGGTTTCTCAGAAATTTGAGTGTTAAGATCTTTAGCTTTTTTCATTTCTGCCGTAACAAAAAAGTCTGCTCAGGTGACCTCCTTCTTTCCTCCATCTTTTCCACCATCCCTCTTCCTTCAACCCCTTTTTTTCCCCTAGGTCCCAAATCACCATTATTAATCACTTACAAGGGCTAAAAATAAAGGTGAGAGATGGGAACAAGTATCCTGCTTCTCACATTCAGATTCAGTTTGGGCTGGAGCACAAGGTAAGCAATTGGCTTTGTGTCCTTGCTCTTGGCAAAGACAGTGCAGAGAGGATGTGCCAGCCATGGTGGCAGAGGAGAAGGTGATGAAGCACTGCTCAGTTGAGCCAGGTTGTTGCTTCTCTAGATCTCTCTTCCTTTTGGCTCCCCAAACAGTCTGCAATACTTGCAAAGAAGAGTAGGCCTGGCTTATGCTTCCCAGTCAGCTGAAATGCCACAGGATGTGGCTTCTCGTTTCTTCCTCTCTAGTCCTCTGGGAACAAAACCTTCATGTTCCAAATACATGCATTCCAGAGAGGAGGCACAGGCAGGTTTCCCCACGCTTGCCTCTCTGTTTTGCCCCTTAGACTAAGAAGCACTACACTGAGTTCTTTTCACAGCTTCTTGCTTAAGTTAACTGCCACAGATTTACCTATCACTTGCCTTCTTTACATTTCAAATTATTCACATGCTAAGACATACCTTTCAGTTTGAACCCCAGGAGTACTAATATTTTATAGTAAGTAGACACATGGTCATATTTCAGCCTGCAGTTTTTACAGGTCTGGAAATAAACATTTGGCTTTTGTCAATGCCAAGCTGCTTAATAACCTGTTACAGCCTACACCTACTAATGCTCTCAGACACAAAGCTGTTGTCCCTTTATAGATGCTTTTTTCCCTGGCATGCCTTCTTGAGGTTGATTTTTTTCCCCCCAGTCTTGGCAGATAAAGTGCAAGCTCTTTTTTTTTGCAAGTAGCCAATTTAAACTTTCCACTTGGGCTTGTTATTGCCCAATTGCTAAGAATCTTATTTCCTGTTGTGTTTTCTCTTTATTTCCATTTGGTTTTGGGTAGTTCCTAAGTTATGGTATCTTCTGACAATAGCAGCAGATGTCAGCATGGCCTGTCTTGTGGCATAGACTGTATACAGCAAACCAGTATTGCCCACTGTGCCCATTCCTATGAGCTGGCAGTGCATCATGAAATTCCTTTGGTGCATAAAAGGTAAAGACAGACTGATTTTCCTATGAAGAACTGATGGGACCACTGTGTAGCTGTTATGTGGTGGGCTTTACTGGCAGAATTGAGTGCATTTCAGAGGAAAGCAAGATTAATCCCTACCCTTTTATAGGTGGGAAAACCAAAACACATGTAAAAGTTATTCAGCAGAGCAGGTGCTGAACTGAGAATTCAACCAGAATATAAATCTCCAGCCTCTCAGACCTGTGGCTTCTCCCTTCCCTGTGTGGAGAGGGTTTATGCACAAGCATGATGAAAAATGCCAAAAAACTATGCCTTGACTTGGTTATTTCATAGCAACTAATGTTGACATCTGTTGATTTTTTTTTTTCCAAGGCTCACACAGCAAATGGGGAGAAAATAGAAAAGATTGGAATGTGTTTACAAAGTTAAAGCAGTGATGATGGATCCGGGCAACACAGTAATATATGTAGAAATCTTCTTGAAGGGGACAGAAGGCTTAAGAGTTTCTCTGATGGGAGACTGTGATGAATTGTTCAAGAGGTTGCACAAAAAGGCAGAGGGTAGAAGATCTGTCATAGAAAAAGAAGAAATGCTGGGGATATCTCTGGGGCATGGGGAACCCTTTGATAGGCCCTGCAAATCTTGCTGTCTCTGAGTCCTGGACCCATCAGGTAAAAGGAACCTTGAGGTAGAAAAAGTGGGGCCAGATCACTTCTGGCAAATCCTATGTCACTTGGGAGAGGAAAAGGGAGGCTCTCTGCTCATGGATTGGGTACCTGTGTTCTGGGGTGCCTACAACTACAAAAGATGTGTTGGACTTCCAGATAATTGACAGAAATGGAGGAAAGAAATTATGGGCAGATGAAGTTGGGGAAGTTTTTTCTTTCCCTTTTCCTTCCTCTCTTTACTTTTCACTGTCCTCTAAATATAAGAGAGTTTCATAAATCACTAAAAATTCTCTTTTTTTCTTACAGGACTTTTTAAGAGGTTGTATTAGCTCTTGATACTGCCCACTTTGAAAATCTTTGGTTGGCTTTTTCCTTTTTTAATGATACGTGATATTATGAAAGTCAGGCAGTTCAACAGGTTTATCTAGTTTTATCTTAGGGTTTGTTCTTTTCTTGTTGGCTATTTAAGTATTTGTAGCCTGGGCAACTGAGAGGAATTGGCCAATTTATATTTCTGTCCACTAGCACTGGTTTACTTCTGTATACCACTGGCCATTCTAGAAAACAAATGTGGTTTTTTTTGTAAAGGACTTTTGAGATTAAGGCAAACAAAGAAGAAAAGAGGCTTGAAGAGGTCAGTTGCCCCATTTCCCAGCCTCAGGACAGAACTGTATCTGTACCATCAATCTGAGAGGTGTTTGTCATACTTGACTTCTTAAAACCTCTGGCAGGGCTGATTTCTCCATCTCCTTTGGTTTCTATTCCAGCAATCCATAACATTGTAATGTTATTCCTCATATATACCCCAGACCCCCATCTTGCTGTAATTTGATGCCTGTACTTGAGCTGTTTACCAAGGGCATGGAGGGTAGGCTATTCTTTTCCTCTCTACAGCAGCTAATGCTGTTCCCACCTCTCCTCTCAGCCCTCCTTCCTTTAGGCTGCCAATGCTGATGAACATTGTGATTACTGATGCAGTTTTTACAATGAATATCCCAGTTGCTCTGCAATATTTTCATCCAGACCATCCATTTCATCCAATATTTTCCTAGTTTGTTTTAGTCAAGGTCACATGAAACACTGTTAAAGCCCTTAGCAGAGTCAGTGTATGTGGTTTTTTGTGCTTGCCTTGTCTGTCTACAAGGTCTTTGTCATAGAAAGAAACACACTTCAATGGATCTGTTTGTGACAGATGGGGATGGGATTTTACCTACCTCCCAAATGCTGGGTGGATGCTCCCACATGGTTTGTTAGTTTGTTTTCCCTCAGAGTTGAAGTTCAATGAAGTAAGTCATAATTCTGCTGTCTCCCTTTCCCCTTTTCTATGGTGGACATTATCTTTGCAACTCTTCTGGATGCATCCTAGTCCTGCACAAGCTGTCAGATACCATTTCTGGTGGCTCTGAGGATTCTTCTAAATTCCTCTGGATTAATTTCATCCAACTAAAAACTATATAGCTTATCTATTTTGTTATCTATGAATTATTTATTTTTTATTTATTATTCTTATTTATTATTATCTTTATATCAGGGATAATCTCTTTAGGAGATGAATTTTGTTGACTGCCTGATCTGTAGTGGTTTTTTAATAGACATTCAAGCAAAAGAATCCATTAAACACCTCCTTGCTTAGTGAGCTTTAATAAGAGCTTTCAATGCCTTTTAATAGATCTGTTTATCACATGCTTTCCTTTAATACTGTACAAATGCAAAATTTAATTTAGTTTTTTCTCTGTTAGTTACTTTCTGCCATGGCCTCTCTGATTTTCATTTCTATACATCTGTACCATCATTGCTTGTAATTTTTATCTCTTTTCCCAAAATCTACATGATTCCTCTCTTGGAGCAGGTTACTGAAGAACCTTAAGATTTAGTCTCTTTCTCCACACCATATCTGCACTAGGACAGTTTGTGAGTTAGGTATGCTTTGTTTAAGGACTGGAGGCTCCTATGAGCTTTTTTCCTCCTAGGATCTGAATTCTGTTTGTTTAATTCCATGTTCAACAACTTATTTTGCTCTTCTCACTTTTTCTTCTAAGACTCTGAGACTTCATAGTTTTCTCCTTCTCTACCAGTTTCCTTTCCTGCTTTTCTGTTTCAGTGCATTTCACTACTGTCAGCACCAAATACTCCTCCGAGTGATTTCAGAGATTTTGCATCTACAGTGTTTCTTCTTGCATGTGGCTGAACAACCTGTGGAGCAGCCTGTGCTCTTGTCTCAGCTCATTCCTCACTGCCCCTGATTACTACAGGTAACCACTGTCATGTTTCAGTTTGGCTAAAGTTTCATAATTTGGTTTCTAAATTGTTTTCTTATGGCCTGAATTTACCCCAACCATCTCTGCCCTCTCCCTCAGATCTTATTCCAATTTACCAGCCACACTGAGGAGTTAAAATGCTTGTTTTACAAAATCCCTCAGGGAAGATAGCAGCAAAGAAAACTCAGAAATGCTGGATATATGTGTGTGGTGGAGGGTTGTGAAAATCAGTTTAGCAAAGTTAACCTCAAGGTTAGCCTGTTTATGAAGTCAGTAAACTGAAGACAGAGCTGGTAGAAGTTTCCTGTGAAGACCCCATTTTGCTCGAGTGAAGAGGATGATGACATTAACTCAGCCACATTCTCCTTGTCAGCAGAGTGTTCTGCTGCATTGGCTGAAACAATTGTTTTCATCTCATAGAAGTCCAACAAGTAATGAAACCTTAATCCTTCTGTTTCCTAAGCAGAACATCATGTGTTCCCTATTTTAATTGGATTGAGGCCATGCTGATACTTCATTAGTACAGCTATGAGCCTTACATAAATTCTCGTAAGTTCTGACCTCCCGAATGGTGTTTCAGCTTCACGTTCCTGTGCCTGTGTGTGCCTGCTGTATTTTTCTGTCAAAATTCCTAATATATATTTGTGTTGTGCAAATACTGTATTTTTGATGTGTACTTTTATCTCCAGACGAAGATGGGTGGAGGAAAACTGTCAAGTCCAGAATATGCCCAGCATCTGATCATAGAATTGTTTGGGTTGGAAGGGACCTTTTAAAGGTCATATAGTCCAATGCACCTGCACTGAGCAGGGCCATCTTCATCTACATCAGGTTGCTCTGAGCCCTAGCAGGATCTGTTGCATGATTTTCCCAGGCACAGAGGTGAGGCTGATAGGTCAGTAGTTCACAGGATCTCCCTTTCTACCCTTTTTTTAAGATGGATGCAATGTTTCCATTTTCCACCTGGGACTTCACCTGACTGCCATGACTTTTCATCAGAGGGATGTCTATTACCTGGCTTACCTGGCTTAAGAATTTACCCTCGATGCATTCCAGGAGTCTCCTGGATCACCCAGAGCTTGCTCTGCTACTTTTCCAACAGATGCCATTTGTTGAAGCCCCCAGCAGGATGATAGCCATGATCATGACTTCAGTCTTCTCTTCTGGACGCTATAGGTTTGTAAGGTGCAGCCTGTGTGAAGAAACGAACAGATGCAGAAAATCCAGCCCCAAAATAAGTTTGTAAGAATTAATGGTTAGAGGGTAGAGAAGCTCACAGAAATAGTGTTGTTGTGTTTGCCTATCACTGTGGATACAGTTCACCCTGATCAGTTCCCCCGTGCTGTTTACAACACAAATTCCACAGCCACCTGCTGGCACATGAGAGTTCGAAACTCAAATTAACTCTGAAGTGAGAACAGGTTTTGTAGTTCTGTATGACCAAAAGTTTGTTAATTTTATAATTAACCCTGGACTATCTGTAAAAGAAAATGAACATTCTTTAAATAGTGTTGACAAACCAATAGGAGCTCAGGTTTTTGCATCACTAGACTCCTAACTTACCTTGAATTATGACTCTTCCAGGAGTAGCAGCAATCCTTATTATAGCTGGATACTGCCCATTCCAGTGAGTCCCTTATCACTGAGCAGAGTTGCCTCGAGCTGCTGACACAGCTCTGATTTGGTTCAATGTTCTTTGTCCAGCAGGGATGAGAGAAGAAAAACTAATTATTTAAAAATTTAAAAACCGTGAAAAGCAAATTAATGGTGAAAAAACTCCCCGTGTTCCACAACGAAAAGTGCTACAAGCACTCGCTATGAAATCGTAGGTGCCAGCTCGGCTCTGTGAGGCTGCAGCTCCAGGAGCGCCGCTCCCCAAGGCTGCCATCTGCAGGTTCTCCAGCTCCGTGCCGGACCTCCAGGAACACGTCAGGCTGCGGCACCACCGCGGAAAGAACTTATTTTGGCTGTACAGGCAGAGTTTCAGCCATCTGATTTGCCCCATAGCAAACTCAGGATGGGCAATGTGCACTCACAGCCCAGAAAGCCAAACGTGTCCTGGGCTGCATCCCAAGAAGCATGGGCAGCAGGGGAGGGAGAGGATTCTGCCCTGCTCTGGTGAGACCCCACCCGCAGTGCTGCATCAGCTCTGGGGTCCCCAGGACAGATAGGACATGGGCCTGTTGGAGCCAGTCCAGAGGAGGGTCACCAAGTTGATCAGAGGGATGGGGCACCTCTCCTATGAGCAAAGGCTGAGAGAATTGGGGTTTTTCAACCTGGAGAAGAGAAGGCTCTGGAGTGACCTAATTCTGGCCTTTCAGTACCTGAGAGCAGCCTACAGCAAAGATGGAGAGGGACTTTTTATGAGAGCATGTAGTGACAGGACAAGGAGGGATGGCTTCAAACTAAAAGAGAGTAGGTTTAGATTAGATATTAGAAAAGAATTTTTACTGTGAGAGTGGTGAGACACTGGAGCAGGTTGCCCAGAGAAGCTGTGGATGGCCCATTCCTGTCAGTGTTCAAGGCCAGGCTGGACAGGGCTCTGAGCAATCTGGTCTAGTGGAAGGTGTCTTTGCCCATGGCAGAGGGGTTGGTACTTATTGGTCTGTAAGGTCCCTTCCTACCCACACCATTCTATGATTCTACGTACTTTAATTTGTTACAAAGTGCAGACCAGGTACTGTTCAAGAGAATGTTACATGCAATTAAATTTCGTGTGTATTGACATCTAGAAACACATAAATCTTGGAAACTTTATCAGGGCTTTTTTTTCCCCCTAGTTGCACTAGTCTGCCACTTTTCTCCACAGGTCACTTCCCCCCCCCTCCCCTTAACTTCTGCTTTGTTTGGCATCCACCAGGAGCATGCAGTGTAATCCCAGCAAGAACTGCTCCCAGTGTTGTCAGTGAGCAGATGGCAGGTAGAATTGATGTAACTGCATTCAGGGTTGGTTTCGACATCCACCATTTTAATATCTAAATAGTCATGGCACTGAGCCATATCATAAGGGCCTTTCCCACTGCACACACTGGAAAGATTTCCATCTTGCTGGGACAGAGCAAGTCTTGCCTGGCATCTTACCCACCCACAAAAATTAGTCAGATGGTAACTAGTAGAGCATGGCTTTTTCCCTGCTAACAATACTTTTCGTGTTTCAAAAAGTAAAAGAAACTTCTAATGCTGAAAAGGTCAAAAAACCTACCTCAGTCTGTGACCTTGTCAGCAATCTGTTTAAGGGAACACATCACCACCAGGCTGTTCTGATACTCTTTCTACATCTTCCAGTCCTGCTTGGTTGATGCTTTTAATGGTGGAAGTGAGATTTGTCATTGAAGGTATGAGTGAATACTACAGTCATGTACTCGTGCCATGCACTACCCTTTTACATGTGTGTATCAACAGCAGTTGGTTGGGGTGTAAAGTGAGACAGAACTTGGCAGTTACATGAATACAAATTGTGTTTATTCTTCCTTCAAAAAACCTCTTGTTGCTCTCCTCAGTACCCAGACACCTGTGCAGTGCAGAGATATTTGGAGCAGAGCAGGGACATGTAAATATGCTACCCTAAATCACATCAAGTTTCCATGACACATTCAGCATCTGTTCTTGTATCCTCAGGGCAGTTCTGTCTGGTGAATGCTGCATTTGGAGAAGGCTCCTCATGCTACCCTTTTTCCTGTGCTGTGGTGAGACTCCACCTGGGATACTGCATCCAGCTCTGGGGTCCCAAGCATGGGAAAGGCTGTTGGACCTGTTGGAGTGTGTCCAAAGGAGGGCTGCAAAACTTATTAAAGGGCTGAAGCACCTCTGCTATGAGGAAAGGCTGAGAGAATTGGGATTGTTCAGCCTGGAGAAGAGAAGACTGGGGAGACCTTGTTGCAGCCTTTCAATATTAAAGGGGTCTTCTAAGAGAGATGGCCCAGTTTAGCAGGGCCTGTTGCAATAGGACAAGGGCTAATGGTTTTGAACTAACAGAGCATAGATTTTTGACTAGATATAAGTGTCCTGGTTTCAGCTGGCACAGAGTTAATTTTCTTCCTAGTAGCTGGTACAGAGCTATGTTTTGGATTTAGTATGGATTTGGATTTAATATCAGTGTGATAGCACTGATATTTTAGTTACTGCTAAATAGCGTGACTCTAACTCAAGGACTTGCTGGTTTCCCATGCTCTGCCAGTGAGGAGGTGCTGATCCAAACTGGCCGAAGGGATGTTTCATGTCATAAAATGTCAGGCTCAGTGTAGGAACTGGGGGCAGTTGGCCTGGAGCCACCAATCACTGCTGGAGGATGGGCTGGGCATTGGTCAGCAGGTGGTGAGCAGTTGTATTGTGCATCACCTGTGTTCCTTGGGGTTTGATCCTTTCTCTCCTTTTCATTGTTCTTATTACTGGTGTTATTGTTATTATCATTGTTATTATTATAATGTTTTGTTTTAACTAACTTATTAAACTGTTCTTATCTCAATCCATGAATTTTATTTGTTTTCTGATTGTCCTTCCCATGGGGTGGTGGGAGGGAGTGAGTGAGCAGCTGCATGGTACTTAGTTGCATGCTGGGGTTAAACCACCACAATATAAGTAAGAAATGTTTTATACTGAGAATAACAAAACACTGGAACAAGTGGCCCCGAGAGATGGTAGATGCCCAGTCCCTGGAAACATTCAAACTCAGGTTGGATGGGGCTCTGAGCAACCTGGTCTAGTTGAAGATGTCCCTGCTCACTGCAGGGCTATTGGACTGGATGATTTTTAAAAGATCCCTTTCAACCCAAATAATTCTATGATTCATATAGAGATTTTTTAATTGTTTCTTCAATACTTACCTCTGTGATGACTCCTTTATTTTTGCTATTGCTTTTGCTACAGAAATAATGATGTTGCTTGTAATAAAAGATGGTCTTTCACAACTTTGCTTTTAAAGGGCAAAGAAGAGAATTCCTGCTTTGAGACGCTGAAGACGGTCATCTTCTCCCTCCCTTGCAAATGAGTGTGCATGCCCTTCACAATATTTCCTCTTTCTGATACAGAACTTTGATGACTAATAGTTAATTTTGCAAGCAGCTTTGCAAATGTAGCTGTCATGTAGGTTTTAAAGAAAAAATCTAGCTCATACAGTGCAGGGAAATGTGGTGACTGCTGTTCTGGTAGCTGTAGCAGGGAGTGTAGTTGTAACCAGAAAAGCATTCAGAGTCCAAGAATCACCACCGAAAAAACCCACTGAACTATTTTTATGTTTTCAGAACTTTTTATGGTGACATGTTTCTCAAGCAGTGTCAGCCCCTCTGTTCCTGACATTGCTAGTCAGCAGGAGGCTTTGGGAACAGGCTCTTTATACTGGCTGTCTCACTTAAATGTTGTTTCAAATGAGATAGCAGTGGGACATTTGTCAGACTTTTTTTTTAATATTAATTTTCCTCTTGCAAACCTATGTGAGCCATCCCTCTCCTTGAACTCATTTCTGCCAGGAATCCTCTGTCCTGTAGCACTCTGATCCCTTGGCTTGCAGTATCCCTTGATTTCCCTGTATTTGAGTTACTGGCATGTGTGTCCGTTTATCCCTCTCAGAACAGAAACGGTTAGTAGATGAGTCCTGGGTATTTTGGCAAATCTCAAGCAGTTGCAAATGATGAAAGATTGCCATTCCTTCTTGTACTTTCTGTGGTCCCACCCAGGTTACTTGCAGCACTGCCTTTCCTTAAAATATGTCATAACCACTTGACAAAACCACTTTCTTTGTGATCTCCAAGTTCTGTTTGTGACTGCCATAACTGACCTTGCTGGGGTCACTGCACTGGGAATGCTGGGGTTGCAATATCAGGCGTGGCACTGGAGCCCTCTCAGTGCAGGAAAGTTCTCCCATTTATATGTAATATAATGTAAGATAATCGTGTGCATTATGCTCTCCAGTTATACCTATAATGCACATGTGCTCTTTTGCATGGCTGCCAGAAAAGAGTATTCTTTGATATTTGACTTCAACCTTTCACTGAGCATCCTAAGATTTTCAAGCTTTTTCAATGCTTAAAGATTTCCCAATAAGCATAAAGAGTTCTGTATAAAGATTTTAAATGCACTAAAGTTTGATGTTCTTTTCATTGTTTCTTTTAGAACTGCCTTAAAAGGACCTTACAAACCACAGGCTGAAAGATCATAGATTTTAATCTGTGTCTGCATGGCAGACTGTGGTGGTTTAACTGTTCAGTTCATGTCAGAGGAAGGGGAAGAAAACTGCCACACAAAGTTGGGTTGCTGAGATGTTTTGGGGAATAATTAGTTTGAAAAACTTAGGCTGTTATCCTTGAGCAATGCCATGGAAACTGCATGATATAAACAAAGGTATTATTTTTCTTACTGTCATTTTCCTTATGAATAAGAAGTTGGTGATGGTGACACTTTCCCACCCTTTCAGGCAGTTTAATGAGTAGCAGTGCAGTGATTTAGGTTTAGATGTTAAATATCATTTGGCACCTAAAAAGATACCTTTTTCAAAGCAACACCTAAATGCCCCATGCAGTCTCAGAACCAAACCCACCCCTTGGCAAGGCTACATCAGATTTCTGCTCAGGAGGAGTAATCTTCACTACAGCTGAATGTGTATATATGTTTTTCTCAGTGTGTCTATTTTTTTGAGGAAATGAGGGAACCTGTATACAGATAATACTGTCTTCTGTCATTTCTGGCTTGTTCTAGATTACCTGTAAACATTTTCTCTTCTGATACAGAGTGATAAAGAATAGAGGTCCCTACAGATAATTAGGTTGAGACTGCTTTCTAGCTGGAAGCTGTGAGCGAAAGGGTGAAGAAATGTATTTGAGACATGGGTAGAGGAAAATTATTTTGTCATCTGGCCTTAGAAGTAAAGAAGGAAAATGTTTTGACGGTGTCTTTGTTTTTCACTGATCACTTTACCTTTCCTTTGCAAAGCACCAAAGAGCAGCCTCAACCTATCTGGATCTAGTGATTTCATCTTGACTAAACTGCGCTGTCCCAGAGGAATAAATATGCGTGTCTTGGTACTGATATTCACCATGAAATAAACCTGGGTGTCAGTTGTAAAACAGTAAATTCAGTTTAGGGCCTTCTGCAGTTGTCATTAAATGTTAGCTCCACAGGAGCTCTGGCAGCTGGGAGAGAAGGATACTCTAAACTGGGGTAGGAAGGAGAAATCCAGGAGGAGTAAACATGTAGAAACATCTGGAGCATTTCAGTCAAACCAAATTTCCCAGCTGTGCTGGGATGGCTGCATTATCCCAGAGGACATCTCCGGGTGCTCAGACACAGCTCTTTGTTTTCCCTCCTATATCTCTGCATGTCCCTCCTTTCTCCATCAGGGATGGCAGTGGAAGAATGCAGGAACTGACCTGTTTTTACACCTTGGCAGGGGAAGGCTGGGTTCCCAGTCCAGGAAAGGCATTTCCTCCCTTTCCTGCTTCCTACAATCAGGCTCCAAACTTGCTGCAGTTTCTGTCAAACTATAAACAGAAATTATGAAAGTTAGGAAAATTATTTCCTCTCTTCCTTTTATTGTAGGAAGAGAAACTGAGGAAATGTTACTTGCCCAGTAAAGTAAACTGTGACTTGCCCAGAATTACACAAGCAATTTTAGATGGAAGGGGTATTGGCTTTTTTTTCTTTTTTTTGCATTCTTACTTGGGCACTGTGAGATGCAGCAGTATGGAAAGAGATCCCTCTTTATTCAATTGAAAGGAAGGATAGATCTATGCTTGTGCTACCCTGATAAGTGTTTTTTGTTTATTTTTACATAGTTTTTTGCTTTCTTGCAAAAATATGTACATCAGACATTCCAAGAATATCACAACTTTGCCTCCCCTGGTTTTGCTGGAGGAATTTCTGCAGGGCTGGAAAATAGGTGGAAGGCACTTTTCTCAGCTCACAGCTTCAGATTTGCCCAACTTCTTCCAAATTCCCCTTACAATATATTAACTGAGTTTAAGATGACATCTTCTGGGTTGAAGAAAGACTGTGTTCCTGGCTGCTACTGCATTTGCCATCGCTTTAGATGAATGTCTTTAATGTTTTTTTAGCAGAGGTGTTATGGGTCAAAGCCCCAAAGATGTGCTCTGGTAAGATTCTCTTCTCAAGCTGTCTGCCTCCATGGCCTGATATCTCTTCTCATTTTGTTTTAGCCTGAGTCAGTCCATTACCCAATCTGCTAATGCTCACATGTTGCTCTCTCTCCCTTTTGGTATAAACTGCTGCCACTCCTAACCTGACTACGCAGTTTGACAGGGTCAGACAGGGAGATAAGCGACTCTTGGATGGAGTAGGGGTAGCAGCAGGCATTTTGCATCCTAGTATTATGGGACCTTAGGACCCAAGTTGCCAAATGCTGGGAGCAACTGCAAGCTGAAAGAGAAGTTGCTGCTACCCTCCAGCAGCCTGTGGGCAGACTCACCCCCTCCACACGGCTTGGTGCTGGCATTGGGGCGATGGATAGGTCATCTCAGCAGCTGACACCTGATCCTGTTCGGGACAGGGGCAAGAAGGGCAGGGAACCCAATTGCCCTGGTGCCACTGAGGCCATCGCAGGCCAGCCTGGCTCTCCCTGCAGGCACACAAACCAGTTTTGTATATGGCCCCTAAAGTGATTAGGGTTTGGGATGGGATACGTACACCACTCTTCCCCACTGCTTGCTGCAAGTGCAACTGCTTTGTGTGCCCTTTCTCTGCCTCTAGCTTTAATTAACCCCAGTTACTGTGATGCCAGGACTGCTGGGTAATTTCCACCATTCAGGAGGTCAGACCATCAAAAGTAAAGCCCAGTCACTGTCTTCAACAAAGAAATCTTTCTTCCAGTTATTTGTCTGGTGTTGGGCAATTTCTTTAAGCAGATGCAAAACAAAACCCTTATTCAGTTGGTGTTCACACAAAGTTTTTCCATTAATGATTTACAGCAGACGAGATTTGGGTTCCAGTTTATTACAGATCTATCACCAAAGACCAACTTCTGCTTTTTCTGCCTTCAAGGAAGTTGAGATTTTTCTAGGTTTTAAATGCCATCTAAAATGAGCCCTCTTTAAAATACATATTCTTTATATGTTAAACCAGAAGCAAGAGTGAGAAGAAAACCTTTCCTCTTTATAGGTGATCTTTAATGTCAACACCATAAGCCTTTTGTAACTCCTTGAATTTTTAAATTGCTTTCTGAGCTAAGTTGAATGTTGCTGACTTTAGAAACAAACCAAATCAAAATACTTGGCCTTTTCCCTTGCAGGGGACATCTGCAATGGAGTAACCAACAGGATCTAAACCAATTCTTGAACATTTGATCCTGGTATTTGAGTTGGGCAGGGGTCCATGTGGCACCAAGAAGGAATCTCAGCTGCTGCTGTAGCACCCAGAGCAACACAGATAAATTAGTACACGGCAATGGGGAAACATGGAAGTCACTCTTCTCTGAAATGTAATGAAACTATTAAATGTAACATCCACTTGTTAAGTGCTTGCTTATGATTTATAACTCCTGCTCTGAGACAAAAATCGTTTAAGGGGGATACCTGGCAGACCCTTGTGATTTCCACCTCTATACAAGGCCATCTAGCAATCCTTTTTCTTATCGTCAAATCAGTGTCAGCACAAGGAGAAATGGACACTTAAATGAAAATTCTTGACTTACGCCGTTTGTTTTAATCCCTGTGAGGGAGGCGGGGGCAGTATCTGGCCCGCGAAAGGTGCGGGATGTTTCGGTGTGAGCCGGGTGCTGCTCAGCCCTCTGTACCTGGTCCCGGCACTACACAAGCCCCATGTCACAGGGCAGTTTCTGCCTCTTTCCTGGTGGTAATGTGTTTATAGGAGCAGGTGGCATGTTTAACGGGGGCGGGGGGAAGGCAACCAAAGACTGTTGTTGAATACATTTTTCTTTGAAAACTAGTGTTTTGGTGTTTTGTGGAAAAGTGACTTAACAAAATGTTTGTTTTGGTGGGAGGAGAAAGGCAAAACCATTCGAGAAGAAAACAACCAACCTTTCCCTGGGTGACAGAAAACGGGGCGGGCATCCCCGCTCTTAACTTCCAAATCCACCGGCGAAAGGTTGCTTTTGGAACACGCAGCGAGCCATCTTCTCCAACCTTCCCCGCTGCTTCTGGAGTAATTGCTCCACCAGGAACGAGTTAAAAAGATAAAGAAGAAAGCCCCGGAGCCGCACCTCCTCCCCTAGCGCGGCCAGGTGTTCCCAGGCGCGGGACGGAGCGGCCCCGCCCGCTCCCGGGATGCGGAGCGAGCCGGGATCCTCCGTCCCAGCCCCCTCCCTGGCGGCAGGAGGAGGAGGAGGAGGGTCGGCTCCAGCGCCTCCCCCCTTCCCCGCCTCCCTCCCTCCTCGCCGAGCGCAGCGCCCCGAGCATGGAGCCTGCCTGAGACGCTCCGTGCGCTCCGGCAGCTGCTGCGGCGGCACAACATGGAGGCGGCGGCCCCGCCGCTCCCGCTGCTCCCGCTGCTGCTGCTGCGGCTCCTCGCCGCCTCGGTGCTGCGCTGCGAGCCGGGCTCGGCCGGGGGTAAGCTCGCCGGGGAGCCGCGGGGCCCGGGCCGACGGGGAGGCGAGCGCCGCTGTCCCTTTTGTTGTCGGACTTGGGCAAACTTTCCCCCGCGCTCCGCCGGGAGTGCGGCGGGGAGGGGCGGGAGCGGGGCCAGGCGCCCGCGGAGGAGAGGACGCGCACATGGACGAGACGGGGCGGGAGGAGGACGGGAGGCTGGCTGCGTCGTTCCCCCCCAAAAACTATTGCTCCTCGCCTCTCTTTCCTGCAGAAAGGGTGCGCAGGAAAAGGAGGCCTCTCCTCCCGGTTCCCTCGAGACGTATCCTGCTGGGGGGACGGGGCGGTTTTCCCGCAGGGGTGGCTCAGGTAAACGCGCACAGTTGCAAAAAGAGAGACAAAAGTCGTCCGCCCCCCCTGCCTCCATTCCCGTCCTTCCGCGGTCCCGGGCAGGGATTTCTGAGGAGTTTGGAGGGGTCGGTGTCGGGTGTCGCTCAAACTCTCGGCCGGGCCAGGAGGGGGTGGGGGGAAGGCGAGTTTGGTGTGTGTGCCCTGTGTTTCCCCCCCTCGCCCCAGCTCGGCTGTGAGGCTGTGGGAGGGCGTGGGGGGCGGCGCTGCGGCCGAGGGACCGGCGGGGGTCCGGCCCGGCCCCGCGGGCGATGCCGGAGCTGCGGCCCGGGTGCCCCGTCCCGGGCACGGAGCCTGCCCTCCGCTGGCTTTCCCCTGGCCATCCCGTTTTTAAGGGAGTGTGCTAGTCCTTTTAAATCACAGATAAACGCAGGCGGTGCTCTGCCTGCAGCATCCGTGGGGAGCGGGCCGGTGTCCGTTCCACCTCCGTTTGTCCTGCGTGCGGCTCCGCTCCCGACTTTGTCTCGCCCAAGACGGGGAGTTCGGGCTGCATGTGTGAGACTTCTGGTTTTTTGCTGCTGCATGTGGTCTGCCTGAATACATCGCCCCGGTGCTTGAGCAAGCCGAAGCATAGTTGTTGCGATTTCCTAGGTAGTTTAGAAAACTCTGCAGTGTGGCCAAGGCTGTCAGAACATCACCTCAGGGCCTCTTTTTATTAGGCCACCCACCTTTTCAAACCTCCTGTAATTATTAGAACTGTCATTTAGAGCAAGAGAACCGACCATTTTCTGCTGGCATCATCATTCTGTATTTTTAGTTGGAGCTCTGTGTGGGTGTGTATTATGTATTACTTATTCTGTCTGGATTATATCAAAAAGATACCCTTCATATCTCAGGGTCCACCTTCTTCATACACATTGCCACAGTCTTTTAAAAATGTTCCTGAAAACCCGAAGTGTGGTTTGTTCCTTTCTGAACACTTTTGTTTGTGTAAAGATGTTCACATTCCTGCTTGACTGAATGAAACTAACTAACATAACTTTGGGGGAGGGGGAATCAACTTCTAGGAGTCCTAAATGAAGACTCCTTAAAGAATTTCCTTACATTTATTTAACAGGCTCTAATAGAAATGGATATTTTAAAAAAGGGATAACTTTGCATTTGGAATTCTTAGGAAAATAGGAGTTCGTGGTAAAACTAAGGAATAAGTTCTAACTTGGAGTTTGGTTTTCATTCATCTTGTTCTAGAGACAGCGATTCTTTTAATATAGTGTATGTTTGGTGTGAATAGTCACTTTCCTTAATGTGCATGGAAGAACTCTGCTACAGCTGTATCATTTTAATAATTAGTTAAGGAGTCTTAGTTATAGATCTTAATGCCATTGCCTTTGTTTTGCCTGCTTAATAGGAAGGTTTTGTTGTGTTGATCTGGACAGTACTTTTGATGACGGTTCATCTGCCCTTTTAGAAGGGGCATGGATGTACCATGAGAGGCTCTCCGTGGATTTAGCTCCCTTTCTGAGAATCCCTGCTCTGTAAGGAGATGCCTTTTAGCTATTAAAAGTATTTTGATGTGCTTATCTTACAAATATGTAAATACATCTCTGCACGATTTGAGATTTGCTGGAGCTTCTGCAGGGCTAAAGCTTCACTGAAGTTTGGCACGTTATAAGAGATCTTGAATGCTTTGACTCTGAAATAATTTTGCTGTAGAGCTAAGTTCTTGCTCTGTATGTGGTGGTGTCAGGAGTGGCTTTATTTATGTGACTTGAAATAACAATAAACCTGTTTCAGATATGGCTTGTACTTGACTCTCATTTCAGTGTGAAAAGACAAAATGATCATTGCATTTGGTGCTTCGTTGAATGGGGAAATCTCTCGCTCATGCAAAGTATTTAATGTTTTATCATTGCGTGAAAATACTGTGCGTTCTGGATTCTTAATATTTCACAGTGGGTATTTAATGTGGGAGTCTTAAAACGTTCAAGTAAGTTGAGGTAATTCTTGCTTAAGAACTATCTCAAGCAGGAACTATTGTTACTTACTACGCAAATGCTTGCTTAACTGTGCCTTGTCATGCACTTGAATGTTTCCCAAAATTGTGAGATTGTATCTTTGTTTTCTTTAATGTAACAACTGTTTGCCTGATACCAACAAACGGGATACAGAAAGGTGAACAGAGGAGTGTGACACAGGGAAGTGTGATAGTTACAAATCTTTGAAACTAGGGATGCAGCATGAAGTAAAAAATGCACTTGAGCACAACCCTGAAATGGCTTTTCATCCATACTGTTTTCCTGAGATAACCTAGTGAAACCTGTCGCTGTGCTTAAATGTAGAACGTAGCAGGAAAAATCACTTACTAATTTTATGACAGGAAAATGTGCTGTGTAGGAGTCCTCAAGTGCATTTCAGTGCCATTTCAGTCAGTCTGTCATTGATTTAGGGGGCTATTTTCCTGGTAACTGCTACTAGCATGATGTGAGGGTCTGTCACAAATTATGGTCATAAATCCTCTTGAAACAGTGAGGAAATACTGAAAGTTGAGATTGACTCTGAAGTTTAAGTCGATACTTTCAAAGCACTGAGTCTTCTCTCTCTAGGGAAAATTAAATGGGTTTTAACTGTCTTTTAGGTATGGTGTGTGAACTAATTTACTATTACTTACTATTTCATTTTAAATTGAATTATTTAAATTTATTTTAAAGCACCCAGAGATGCTTTAAAATCCCTCATACTATAGAGGGGTGAAATATGTAGATCACCATGACACACCAAGTCAGTACTTTAGAAGAACATGAATGTATTTCATCGATAGCCCAGTGTAAGTTCCACCATTGCCTCTTGCTGCTTTAGCTTAAGAATTTTTCTTTTTTTTTTTGTAGTTGTTTATAATGTAGTTGTTAGTAAAATAGGCCATGGGTTTTGTCCCAGCTGTGAATTTTCTCAGTCCTGCATCTTTCCTGAATAAGGCAAGCCAAGGTAGCTTTTTAGCAAACAGAGATTGTTTCTGGGAGCTTGTTATTCTTTAGTGTTATGGTAAGATTTGGCAACGTAACAAGAAATAAAGGTTACAAAACCTCTCCTGGAGTATAGACACACCTGACTTACTACATGAGAGTGTCTACTGTAACTCTGCTTCTAGTTAAAAATTAACCAGCAGTGTACAGTTCAAGGCAATTGTCTCTCTTTTTGTCAAAACAGAAATAAATGTCACTTGGCGAATTTCAATTGGTGGTGCTCAGAAACAGCTACAATACAACGACAAGGTTCAGTTTCATGTTAAATCGGTATTTCTTGTGAACTTACTGAATTGGATGAAAGCAGCCTGCCATCTTGAGACTGAGGAGAATAACTAAGTTTAAATTCCTTCTTAGAATGAAGAGAAATAAAATTACCTACAATACCTTCTTTCTAAGAAATCCTCAGGCTATTTTCCCTTATGTATTTAACCCAAGTGCTGTTAAACATTCAAAATGTTTGGCTTTTGTAAGTTCAGAATTTCTCTGGGGAGTTGGAAAAAAAACCCCCACAGCACTGAGAATACTTGAAAGAAATGAATGTTATTTTCTGCTCAAGACCTTTGTAGAGAACTCAAATAGGTACCAACCTGAGCTTCAGGGGAAGAATGACAGTAGAACAACTATCCCCCCAAGTTTGTGGTACAGGCCAGCAACGATGCAGCTCTACTATGCACAGTGGAGAACAACATTTTACTTAGATTTTCAAGCATGTGGATTGTTCTTCTTTTTTTCCCTATTCTTCTTTCTGACAGGACATACCCAACAACACTGCAGGTGCACTTAGGGCAGGAGCACATAATTGAGATGATGGCTAGGGATGCTGGCTAGCCAAACCCATGGGCTGTTTGGACACTGGGGACTTTGTGAATAAAATAAAGATGGAAACTGGAAAAAGTCCGTCTGGAGAGTCCTACTGCTGTTAAGTTAGGCTATGGAAAAGCTTATGATAGAGTCAAGAGATATTTTTAGCAATTCTTGAGATTTTGTGTGATGGAACAGTTGTGGTGAGAGCAGGAAAGAAAATGGGAACTATGTCCCACAAAGTATTGTTCAGTACAGTTGTTTGTTAGGAGCTTATGGGCCAACAATTCTTCTGGTTTCTTCCCTCTTGGAAAAATTGGGATGTGGAACTTAGCAGTGTCTCATCTTTGTGGTTTCTGTTTACTGAAGATTGAAAATATCTGTTAAGCCACAAAATTCTACTGAGAAGCTCCAAAGAGTGTAAGGAGTGGGTGATGGGTTGGTAAGGGTGTTGAGGGTCTATGTAATAAACAGGATTTTTAATTTAGCTGTTCTTTCCTTTATTCTTGCTTGACTCACGCTTTGCCTGCCAGCACAGACAGATGTAAGGTGTCATTTTGTATTGATGTTAAATCCATGGGTGACTTTTGCAAGGATGCCAATAAATTGACACATGCTTGATTTAAATTGGTGTGTTTGCTCTGGATGATAAAAGTGTTAAAGCAATTGAAACTGCTTTTAAACCAATAAATAATTTGTGGTGTGTTAGATTAACTTAATGGAAACAGCCTACTGGGAAAAGAGATTTTTTAACTGTAAAACAGCTACAGAATTGTCTTCATTTCACAGTATGAAGGCTTTCTGCTAGTGCAATAAACAGCACTGGCAGCAGATGCAGTAGTAAGTTCCTGGTGAGATTGTCAGTGGTCTGAGAAGCTCAAATGTTGGCATGTGTGTTTAAAAATGTGCCTGGTTAATAATGTAATAATTGTTGAATTCTGTTTGGCACTTTTACTTTCTGAAATGCTGTATGGATTTTAGCTAATTCTGAATATTCTACAAGGATGGCATCTATTATTTATCTATTATACATAAGGAAATTGAGTTTCCCCAGCTAAAGTTGACTTACTTTAAACAGTGACAAAAGTTGTCTTTGTGGCAGGCAGAATTTCTGAACTCTAGTCTTCCTGTTGAGACTATAGATGTAAACCAGGTAATTGTTCAATAAATCAAGTGTGCTGTTTCTGAGCTGTGGTGAAAGATGATGCCACTGGAGAAATGAAGCTGCAAGTGTGCTAGGGTGTAACTCTTCCCTCTACTGTGGGAAGTAGAAAGATGGAAATTGTATTTCTGATTTTTATTTGATTATACAAAGGTCTTGATTTTCATTTTTTTCTCATGGATTCTTGTTAAAAGGCATATGGTGTTCTGTGAAAGTGTAGTGCTTTTAATTTGGTGGTTCTGCCCTTACAGGACACCTGTTTGCTTGAGTTTTGTCTGAGAGGGAGAGAAATGACTGAGTTACTTAGCTTGACATCTCTTCATGTGGCTCAGAATTCGATAACATTTTGTAATGGTGATTCCAGAGGTTCTCTCTTGCCCTTTCTTTAGTTGCCATGACTGTATATTTAGGTTATTTCACCATGTCGTTGCATTAAATGTGTTGCATTATACAGTTATTAATACAGGTTTTTGGAAGTGACTGGTTACACATGGTTGCTAAGATGATAAATTAGCCCTGGGGGATTCTTGATCCTCAGCCTTCAGGAATTAGACTGGAGGTAGGAGGGGGCAGTCAGTAGAGACAGAAGCTTGACCTCTTCTTTCTGCAGTGTTTTTAAGAGTAAAGCAAGGCCAGAGAGGCTGAGCAAGTGTTGTCTGCTTTGTGCTTCTGAACCTCTGGGCAGATAAAGAGCAGCAGTGGATTGAGTGGACCTGCTTAGTGAATTTCTTGACTTTGGGGTTTGGGAATCAAATAGTGTTACAGTAATGTGATTTTGCAGATGTTCTTTTTCTTTTCTGCTGTTCAGTGCTGGTTTTAACTACAGGAAAAGGAGTAGAGAATTTGGGAAGACTCAGGTGATGAAGGTGTACAGTGCTGCTCTAACCTATGGGTTGTTGATACGTCATTTGAGAACTTCTATGGAATTCTCTGTGTGCTTGTGGCTTAAGCCATGTACTCCAGGGTTTGAATTGGGCACAGATTATGCCTAACAGCAGTAATACACTTAAATCATTGTCAGTAACTTCAGCGTGCCTTCTGTGGAAACTGTGATTCGAGTTTCATGGGTGCTTTTTCCAGTCCTTGTACTATTTTTCGTTAATTTTGCATAAACACATTATTTTCTGTTCTTTCAGATTGAACTAGCTGAGCTTAAGAAGGGGGAAAAAAGTCTTTAGAGCACAGGAAATGTAATTAAATGGTGTGGTTTGGTTTTGGCTGGGTTTTTTTTGTTATCACACAACGTCACACTATAGAGTAGGGCTATCAAGAAGGTCAAGTTGCATCCTTTTGGCCTTGCTGTAAGAGATGAAATGCTTTTTTAGTGAACTTTCTATAACAGTGGTGATCAGAACTACCTTGTTTGTACTGAGTATGTGCTCCTGAAGCCAACAGCTGGGTTGTGCATGGGGTAGGTAAAGATTTCTTTGGGTTTCCACCATGACAGATTTCTGGGGGCTTTCTGGCTTATGCCACCTTGATTTCTTGATTTGTAAACCAGGTAATTGTTCTTGATTTCTTTGTGGTTAGGATTTTTTTTTCTTGTTTCTCAGACTTCCTAAATAACACATCCTTTAAATCTGTTCCTTCAGGTAAGACTGGAGGGTACTTTTTGTGACATTGAGTGAGTGGTCTGACAGCTACCTTATTGTTATGAGGTTTTGCTTGTCCTTGCACCCAGTGGGGTGCTTGGGCACTTTGTCATGTTGTTTTCCTTCAGCCCATAATTTACAGGGTGTTGTGAAAGCTGTGGCATATTTCTGTGTAACCAGAGTTTGTCTGAAGAGGCTGTTGAGTGTTGAAATCTCAGTGTGTCAAATTTTAGAAAGTAAGCTGATTTCTCTAGTTTTAGTTCTAGAAGTGGGACATACATGATACTCGAGGCAATGTGAAAGGCCTTATGTCTTTACTGTTGTTATTATTATTGTTCAAGGATTATTTTCAAATAATTAGTAAGGGACAGTTTCTACAAGTTTTTGTGCAGATACAAAAGTAAGATTTTTGGGGCAAAAAATGATTGCTTTAGAAGGAAAATCACAAAGCCATGGCATTTGGAAATGTTTCTGCTGCATATTTGTCTTCACTATACTGTTTTTAGTTCTGTGGTGGTTTGACCTGGATGCCAGGTGCTCACCAAAGCTGCTCTATCACTCACTCCCCATTTCGACTGGACAGGGGAGAGAAAGTTTAACGAAAGGCTCAGGGGTCAAGGTAAAGACAGGCAGAGATCACTCACCAATTGCTGTCATGGGCAAAACAAACTCAGCTTGGGGAAATTAGTTGAATTTACTACCAATCAAATCAGAGTAGGGTAATGAGAACTACACCTTCCCCTCACCCCTCCTTTCCTCCCAGGCTTAATTTTATTCCCAATTTTCTCCCTCTTCCCTGCCAGCAGTGCAGGGGGACAAGGAAAGGGGGCTGCAGTCAGTTCATCACATGTTGTTATCTACACAGTAACTTATTTTCCCTTGTTAAATATGTTAACCCTGCGACATTCCCACCATCACTGCTGGGCTCGGCCTTGGCCAGCAGTGGGTCTGTCCTGGAGCTACCTGGCATTTTCTCTATGGGACATGGGGGAAACTTCCAGCAGCTTGCCACAGAAACCACCCCTGGAGCCCCCTCAATTGCCAAAACTTTGCCACACCAACCCAATACAGGTTCAGTCACTTAGACCAGTGTCTTGTTGATGCCAGGAAAATATATTCTGAAATAGAAATATCTTTTAATCTGTTTTACATTTCATTATAGAGGAAGAGGAAAAGCAAAAGTTTGCCTCTTGGATAACAAGCTATCTCTGCTGATGACAGTGAGTGATTCAAGGAGGAGAAGGAATGGGAGGTTATGAGATTTATTCTCTGTTGTGTAACCAGGGGATGTCTATATAACATCCTTGGTGTTCTTTCTTAGCACTTGAAGCTAATACAAAAGTCAGTATGCTGTTTCTTGAATTTCTCAAAGCAGCAGAACTTAAAAACTAAAAACCTAATCCTTTGTTTTATAGAAGGTGTCACCTTTGACCACTGAATCATAAATTATCCAGTGTTAGATGTATATTGGTCCGTACTTACATTGTGCATATTGTTCCAAGAGCTTTGGAGGCTTTGTGTAACTTTTTATTTCAAATAAAGTGTCACTTATGAATTCTGTCCCCTTTAAGGAAGTTTACTCATGGCCACCAAGTTTCCTATTTTCTCTATTTTCACCTTTTGCTTTCTTTTCAGTTGTTGAAAATTTTCTGATTTTAGAAAAAGCTCAGAATAGAGTTGCCTGCCTTATAGGAATGAATTTCGACGTGAAATATTATATAAATTATACAAATAGTTTTACTTTTGCTTTAGATTTTTCTCTGATTGCTTCCCCTGCTTGAGATTCAGCAGCTTGAAGTATGAGGTGTTTAAGCATCGATGTTTCATTTTCCAAAGGGAACATGTTTTAGCCTCAGAAATCCGTATTGCTGACTTACCTGGATGTATCTACCCCAAAAGATATAAAAGCAAATTAAACTGCTGAGTTATTCATGTTCCCAAGTGAGAGCTAAGAGGATGAAAATGCACATGGGTGGCATTTTCCACTTAGAAAGTCTGCCCAGCTCTGGATGGTTTAAAGAAATCTATACATTATCTGCATCTTCAAAAGCTGAGTAAAAGAAATACGTAGTAAGGGGGAATTTCTGCCTGTCTAGGTTTTAAGAATGTGTTTTTTACTGTCTGAATATGGTAGACTATTACTGATGTTCTAAATCTCAAGTTAGCAGGTGTTCAGTGATAGAAAGGGCAGACTCAGAAGGAGTTTCACATCTGGACTTACTTAGGCAAGCTGCATAGTGAGAGTTAGTAGGTAGGGTGTGGCTAATGCAGGCAAGATTACAGTGGAGCTTCAGTACATTGGAATTGAATCATTTGCAATCTTTCCCTGCCCCTAAAACCTGTATGAACTTGGATTTTCATCTCATCTGGTCTGCCTCCAACAGCCATCCCATCCTGAGCCACAAACCCCTCAGACACAACGTTAGTGGTGAGTTTGGAATCTGTGCACAGGAGGAGGAGGTTTTCTATGATGCCATTAAAAAGGTGCACTTTTCAATTGCAAAAGCCAGGTATGGCGACTAACAGAAGGAACCATGCATCCTCTAAAGAGCTGGGAAATATTCCTCGAGGCTTTTTGAATAGAGTAACTCCATTCTTAAGGGCCCTCGTAATTTAGTTTCTGTGAACATTGTAGCTAGTGGTGAAGTTTGGAGAAATGCACAGACACCAGCAAAAATGTGTCAGACATACTTGCAGTGAATAAACCATGATCTGCAGGTGTTCTGTGAGAGTTGCAGACAAATCAAGTGAGCTTTGTAGCTTGTGTGTAGCTACCAGACCATTTTCAGTTTTCTCTGAGCAGAGACGGAGCTGCTCCTGGTTCAGAGAAGTGCTGACCTAGGCAGAAGCAATCTCTTATAAGGTCCTGGCTAGTTTATGGTGAAGTATTTACACTGGGAAGGGTGTGAGGCTTTGGGGGAATGGGGTGATGGTGGGGAGGTTTTTCTCATATGTCTGTGTGTGAGCATGTATGCAATAAATATCTGTGTTCTCACATGCTTACACACTTGGTTAACCAGTTTCTCCTGCGCTGTTTTTTTCCTTTCATTCTAAAGGTTGTGTTATTGAATAACCTCCTGTTTCTGAAAAAAAAAAATCCCAAAACCATTAACCAAACAGCCACAGCCATGCTTTTTATGTAGACTTTAACTCGTGATGTTAGGTGTTGATACACAGTTTTAAAGAGGGGAGTTTTACAGTCTCCAGGTATGGGACTGGAATTCAGTACACCTGGATTTCTTTTTAGTGGTGTTATGAAAGCATGCCCTGATGTGTGTGAACTCTCAATATTTTATCTAAGAACAGGTGATAACATAAATGGTCTCTCTGAATGCATCTTGGAGTGTTTTACACAAGGAGCACCTGAGAGTCATGTTTTCCTGTGCATATGGTTTTTAAATAACCATCTAGTAGTAAACCTGCTTTGTTTGACTCCATTGCATTACTCTCTCAATGACTGGTGTTCCATTAGACAGCAATGAAGCCTCAAACTAACAGGATGGTAGGTAAGGTATTCCCTGAAATGCAGGGCAATGAGGATTTTATTAATCAAAATTGTATGCCTGATCAGTCTTCTACACCGAAATATTTGACCTTGCAAAATCACTTTCTATACCTTTTGCAGTCTTTATTTCACAATTTTTGCATGCTGTATCACTCTCCTGTATTGGTAGTATTTCTTCTTTGCTTGAAAGCTCTTCTAGGCAGGGATCTTGTATATAGTTTTTAAAACTTTTACCTGCTTGTTGTGTGTTGTTTCCCCCTCTCCCCCTGACTGTCTGAAGAAGCAAGATTGCTAAAGGCTGAGATGTCTGTAGGTGGGTAATTTTTATTACCCAGTGGTCAAGAGAGCTCTTGGAGACCTTTTAGGTTACTTCCCTAAGCAGGATGATGAGGCAGCATCACTGAATGAAAGGCAGAAAACCAAACCCTAAACAAAACAAAAAACCAGCCCCAAACCACCCTTCTGTTCCTGGCAGTTTGGAAAAGCTGCCTGCAGTCCCTTTAGCATGTGGCTCTACTAATATTGTCTGCCCATGACAGAATTGGTAAAACTGGAGAAGCTGCAGCTGAGTGTGTGTTGGAGGACTGCTGCTTTCCATTCAGCCTTGTGCACAATGGAGAGAAGATGAGCAGGTGGAAATATTTTGCTTGTGACCTCTGTTGATGTTATCTTTCAACTTGCATGGTCCAAATTAAGGTTTTCATTGTTACCTGCAAAAGATGTCAGTGATCTAGGGTTCATTTACCACCTTGACACATCTGGTCCTTCGCCATCCTGCGACAGTAATCAGTTCCTGGAAAATAACTCTGGTTGCTGATTCCCAGGTTGTGGAACTCCTGGCATCTGAGGATAGAGCACATCTGGCTCTGGTCCTCAGAGGCAGAATACAGCCAGCCCAGAGCTTATTGCATGTGGTGGATGATGCAAGTGACTTGTTTTCTCTGAACAATGGCTATGGGATCTTTGTAAGTGTTGGCCTCTTGCCTGGTTGGGTTTTTTTGGTTGGTTTTTGTTTTTTTTTTCCTGAGGAAGTCTCTGTGCAGTGAGGGAGGATGTGGAGTACTGTACAGCTGACTTGGCCCTCCAGGCAGTCTTTGATTCTCGACAATGGTGCTCTTATATATGCAAAATGCCTGTATAAAAGCCACTGTAGAAGACACTTGGTAGGCACAGGTAAAGATTCTGGTGTCCTTTTGTCTTGTGTCCTTGTTTTTTGTGCTTTTCTGACTCCCAGGATTCTGTGTGGTCAGTGTTGCAGCGCCATAGAAGAAAGTTTTCTTCCTAAAGGAGATGTACTGAAGTGCTCTGTGCACTTAGTTGGGGCCTGTTGCAATCTCCTTCCTTGTACAGATTAAGATAAGGCTGTTGTAGGGTAACAAAACTTGCTTTGTTTGAGGTAGAATAGGAGTTCAAAATCTAACAGCTATTGCAGAGTTACTTCCCCTGGGGTTCTTGTATTTTGGAATTGTTTCCCCACAAAGATTAGTTCTGGAATACCTTATTATAGTCCTTTATTTGTCTTGGTCTTGGAACTCATTTCACACTGTGGGGATTGAGAGTGAGTTACAGGCTCATGTTACTGAATCTGAGCATCTGCTGGTCACATCTTGATGTCAACTGTTTCATTATCATGGTTGTTTATACCATGTCACATTTCCATACGCTTGTTGATAGCCTCTTAGGACCCTTTTGTCCACAAACAGTCGTTTCTGAGGGCGGATGCCTTCCCAGAGTCTGTGGGAACATTTGAGGTCACATGGCAAGAGTGTCTTTCAGACACATTTGGCCTTGATTGGCAATGAGGGTGGGTGGGAGGATTTGTTTGAATGGACAACAGGAAAAATATCGATTTCCTTGGGAAGGCACGGCGTAGGACAGGTACACTCAACTCGTGGGTACAAGTGTGGGGTATGAATTTGTTCATTTGCTTGTAAATTCTGCTGTTCTGTTTTTTAATTATTGTTAAATTGTCCAGGTGTTTAGATCCCTGACCATTAGTTGTGAGGAAGCTGCTTTACACGTTCTTTCCTGCTTATTTTGAAACTCTAGAAGCAGGTTTGTTTGGTTTTTTTGTTGTGTGGGTTGGTTTTGGTTTGGGTTTTTTTTGTGTTTTTGTCCTTATTTAAATTTTATGAATAAAACTTTGGTCTCTGTTGGAAACTAAAATGACTTCAGGTGTTTCTTCGCTGCTTAAGTGTCATGGCTGTTGCAAACTACTGTGTTGGCATGAACTGATTGGTGGGTCAGTAAAGCTTTGCAGCACTTGAGAGAGGACATACCTTTACTTTGCATGATTTCTCGAGGCTTGGGCATCAACTGGAGATTGTGGAGAGGTTGCAGGGATAAAAATATACCTTGCCAGCTGCTGTACCCTGAATTACAGCTGCGTGCAGTGCTTTCTCCTGTGTAACTTGTCTTCCGCTTATTGCGAGGCAGAAACAGTACAGCAACTTCTACAAAAACCTCCCATTCTCTCCAGGAAAACTAATTTTGATCATTTTTTTTCTTTTTAAATTGAAATGTTTTGTATGCAAGAATAGAGCAGTCAAGCACAGTGGGGGATGTTTAAACATTATGTGCACACACTTAAAACTGCAAAAAGAAATTTTAGCACCAGTTTGTTATTATAAAGTCTGAACTGATGTGGGCTGTTTGTAAAAGGGAATGGACTTCACAGGGTTATTTTCATATTTAAACTTCAGCAGGACACTGGGAACAGATTACTGTGAGTATTTGAGTAATTTGTGTTTGCTTAGTGTGCTTGGCAACATTTCTTTTAATGAAAGTTTAGCTTTTAAGTTATTCAAATTCAATTCCAAAACTTTGGCCTTCACCAGGAAGGTAAGATGACTGGAAAAAAAAAAATCAGTGGAGGTTTTTTTTTTGGTTGATTGGCTTTTTTGTTTGGGTTTTTTTGGGGGGTTTTTTGCAGTTATTGATGTGTATGATGTCAGTTGTCAGATCTCTGTTGTGTATGTGGCCAGAAGCGACTGTGTTTTATTATCTTTATTCAGAAAGACTTTGAAACATGGAATGGTAATTTATTCAAAGTCCTGTCATAAATATTGCTTAATCCTAAGAGGAGAATTTTTGCTGGGACGATCCCAAAACATTAACAAACAGATCAGTCTACAGCAGATAGGGAGGCACAGAATGCTTTCTCCCACGTTTGGCTGAGCATGTGCCAAGTGTATGATCAGACTCTGCTGGATACTACAGATCTCCCAACTTCAGCTCCACCTGTTGCACTGGCAAAGCAGCAATGGTTTCAAAATTGTTCCCAGTGTCTGAAATGGCACAAAACTTTCTAGTTCTGACAGCTGCAAGTTCATGTTAAAAAAACAAGAGTTCCTGAAACTCATCTATGGGCACAAAGCACATCTTTCTATACAGTTGTAAGATTGGCACTACCAGAAAAGGCCTGAATTCGGTTTATTTGCAGTTTATTCTTTAGATTTTAGTTATTTTTTTTACTCTTCCCCAGAGGCTGATTTGACACATAAACAGAACTCAACAACTGGCTTAATGCTTCCTAAATCCTGGAGAAGCTGGTTTTGTGTGGAGGTTTTTCAGAGTAGGTGTTTTTCCCCCCCGATACAATATATAGGCACAGATCATGCAAATGAAGTTGCAACAATGTAATGCCATTCAGTGAATTTACCAATCTTATATTTTTTAGAGTCTACTGGGAACTTTTCATAACTAATGGTGTTGCATTATGCCAGAAGGAGCTTGTTGGCAACACCTGGTGTAAATTAGGAAGAGACTAGATTTCAAATGGAGTGTTTTGTCCAGTGGTTTTTGTTGGAGCAGCATTCTGCTGTGATACCATGCTCCTTCCAGTGATAGCCCAAAAATGTGTGGCTATGTAGTAAAATAGGCCTAAAAGTAACCTGCTTAGTTATCTTTTGTTTTGTGGGATGTCTTATCCTTACTTATTTTTAAAAAAAAAATTATTTTGTTTTAACTTCCTTCGGTTCTCCCTTCACCACCCTCCCCCCTCTGTCAAACATATTACTAATAAATACTTGCATCAGAAAGGAGAAAGAGGGAGACTGCTCAATGACATAGGCTAAAATATTACTTAAATCAGTTTTTCTCTAGTCTAATAAAACTGTGATACTGAAAGATCAAGGATTTGATGGGTCTAACATACTCAGCTTTGAAGGAAGGATAATGCCACATGTTTCTATGCAATTCACATGTTGCACAGCCTGTGACGTGATGGTTCTCTGTGCTGTTTTTTTTATTTTTAATAAAAAAAATCTAAGCTGGGTGTGTTATTTTTGCAAGTCTTTAATTGTTTGTGCTGCACCTCATTAGTGACAAGAATAGCATCTTGGAGAATCTTCTGAGCAATGCAGAAACGGAGCATGTGTTCGCATTTATAGTGTGATGTGATGTGAAGGAGGGTTAATTGTATGGATTAACTGTTCTCTGGAGTAGAGAGATGTTTTCTCCTTTGATGTTGTGGTGCCCTTGGACAATTAATGCATGAGCCGAAGTTTTTGGTTTGAAAGTTTCGGCTTAAGTAGCATTTAGCAACATTTGGTGTCATTTGATGTTCAGTCTTATCACCTCACTAAGTGTATATATATGTGTGTGTATCTGTATAAAAACGTACTCTGCATTCTGAAGTTTTATAAAGGAAACAACTTAATGCTATAATCAGTAGAACACATTCTTGCGAGGTTTTAGATGCCCTAACTTCCTCCAAGTAAAACTTAAGAAAGCTGATGTTTCTCATATGTTGATAATAACACAGAGGAAATAAAGCATCTTCTCATTTCAGAGCTTCTTGATGCACAACAGTGAATGGCTGCTAATGAATTGTAGTTCCTGGCCCCTCAGTGACTTTTATAAAGTAGGTTGGTGGTTTTGAGTCTCCTTCCTGATGAGGTGATAACATGAATTGCACAGTACTGCTCTCCATTGCAAGTACTGGTCACAGCAAAGGAGACAAAAACCTTGGAATTGTCCTCAAAAATGAGTTACTTTCTTCACCCGAGTGAAGTCTGTTGATGTCAAGGGTGACCCATATTGCCCAGGTAATTAACAGAAGACTGATACAAGTAGGGAGTTCTGGATTTTAGGTCCTCCTTTTAATGGAGAAAAAGTTTTAAAAGTTTGTTTGCCTCTTTTTTTAGTTCATTTCTGTGCTAGATGAACTTAATGAAGGATTTCCTGTTTCCATTTTGTACTACTTTTGTTGCACTATTACAGTATTTTCTGTAAGGATGAGGTGAAGGTTGCCTTAACTCTGAGCAATTATTGAGTTACAGGAGCTGCCTAAGTTTAGTGTAGAAGTGTAGGGCTTTTGTCAAGTGTGCTTCAAGTTTGTGCTTGTTTGGTGTGGGTTGGGGTGTTTTTGTTGTTGTTGGTTTTACAGGTAGGTGATTTTTTTGCTGTTTTTGAGGAGAGAGCTGTTTGTCATAAAAAGTGAATGCTTTTGTGGTCTAGTTTACATCTGGTTTTTAGAGAAGGTAGGTTTTTCATCTAGTTTAACAATACTCTGGCTGTTCAGCCTTCTCTTTCCGGCAGTGCATCAGAGGTTAGGTGGATGTTCAATTTTCTTGCATTTCACAAATTTAAGGCGTCTTCTGTTTGCTTTTGGAATTATTCACATAAGGCTTACATTTAGGGCATAACATATTTTTAAGCAAGTCTTCCATCTTCAATATGTAGGAAAAAAAGCCCTTGCCTTTGCATGTAAATCTGTGGGTTAAATTAGGCTTATAAACCCCTATTGTATTATAAGAGGGCAGATGTTTGTTTTGTATTTAGTCATTGTCATTCATACCTGGAGGGAGTTACTTAAATGCAAATGCTCATTTCTTGCATGTATTTCATGTTTATTAACAGTCTGCTGCACAGTTTTGGTTATAAAAAGTTAAAATGCAGTTGGTACTTGACAGTGTGCTGGTGTCTGACATGTTGATTGTGCCATCTTTGTCACATTTCTGGATTGGAAACACGATTTTAGGCTGCGGGTCATAGCTTTTTGTGTTAACAGTTGTATTTTATGGTATTTTTAGTAAGTAAAAGGATATTCACATGTTTAATAGGGAGGGCAGGATCCAGGACATTTACACTCTGAAACAGCCTGCAACAGCTGGACATAGAAGAGGTGTAAAAAACTGGTTGTAATAAGCTGCCTGTGCTAAGAGGCTTTCACCAGACAGTGGACACATGGCACTGACCCTTAGTGCAGCTGTGAGTGTGGGCAGTGCTGGGCAGTGCATTGCAGTGAGCGTGTTACGTGTGTTCTGCCTCAGACTCCCAGCAGGAGGACAGCAGGATTTAATTTTTCTCAACTGTTGTGTGTGGTTGAAATAGTTGTTTGGAGTATAATTCATCTGAAATGCCCTGGATGTTTTCCAGACACAGAGAGAGGAAGGTTCCTGCTGTGGAAGTCCTGGGTCATGCCTTCATTGCTGAAACAGGTGTAATTGCTACACTGATACTGCAATCTTGACATAAAATTCCTGACAGAGTCAGTGCAATTCTGTGCAGCTGATGAAATCTTGGGTGAGAAGTGAAATAATCACACTGACTTTTTACTTGATGTAAAATTTCCAGTTCTCTTCTGGCACCTTTACATTAAAATAGCTATCTCAATGAAAAATTTGCCTCTTTCTCTTTAGCAATGAAGGCACAGCCAAATAGTGCAAATGAAGGGTGGGGAAAGGAGATATGGTGCATAAAACAGGATGATCAGATCACTCATGGCCACACATTTCTTGAGTTAGTTTTGTTGTAGTATAAACTGCTTCCTTGTGTAATGGTAACAGGCTTCTGCCCTTCCTTCTGCAGAAATAAGGGATAGGGCTTGGGCATAAAAGCACATAGTTACACTTCTCTAGATGTGGTGTTTATCAGAAGTCCTGTTTCTTATTTGCAGTACACCTTGTCTAGGCTGCCTGAGGAATGGGAGAATTGAGGTGGCTGAGATCATTCCTAAACCATTCATCATAGTAAAATCTTTGCCTTTTTGAAAAAAAGAATTGTAAGGTAACTTGAAAAGGATGTAAGTTACTCTCTCTGGAAAGAACCACTGGCTATGGTTCTGCTAAGGTTCTGATTAGCACACTGGGCTCTTGCTTTGGTTGTGCTGTGGACTGCGTGACCCTTAATCCTGGTTCTCTGTGAGTTTCCTTTCATTCTTTGCCTTGTGTTTCTAGACAGTGAGTTTTGCAGCTGTGGCAGTCCTTCCCAGTGTGTCCACTGGGAACCACTTTCAGGGTGCAAATCACAATTCTGGCTTGTACATGTCTCCATAGTATGAACAACCACAGTTCATGTTGTGTAAGGTTTGTTGTTTTCTTCTTTTTCCCCCACCTCATTTCTCTGCAGGGAGAAAATTGACTTTCTTCTGATTTCTATCCCCCCCCCCAACCCCTTTTATGATGAACTTCAGGTTTTTTTAGGCATTCATTTCCTTTCTTGTTTGGGAAAGGCAGATATGTGTTGGGTTAAAACAATAATTAGGCTTGGCTGTTTATACAGGTGGGGAAACCACGTGTAGAATGAAAAAGAAGAATTAAATCTCAGAGTGACCTGGGAAGAAAAGAATAATTGTTTGGCTTTTTTCTTCAGCCTGCTGTCAAAGTTAAGGTGCACCATACTTTTCTAGGACCTCTCCTACTTTGTGTTTCTGTAATATGAGAGTGTTTGACAACATTGTGGCAGCTTTTCTTGCCTATGCAGTGCAGGAAGTTAATTTCTTATGCCAGTAAGATGTTATTGAGACTCACGTGAAAATTTCACGAGGCAAATAAGACTAACTTGAAAAATAGCGAATAATTTGTCGTAGTTCTACATGGAAATATTTCAAAATCTTTAGTCTGGGAGTTTGTGCATGGCTAGGTTTGTGCCTAAAGCATAAGAGTACAGCAGACCTGTACCAATGTATTATTTTTTTTAAGTGCAAAACCTCTTTCAAAGTTCCTTCCCCTGAGCACAGTGTGGACAAGACACAGCAGCACAAGGGAAGGTGCTCTGCAGGTCTGCAACTAGACAATATTCTGTCTGCAGCTGAGCTGGGCAAAGAAGTTGCCTTATTGCTTGTTATAAAATCTATATGCCTTTTAAAACCAAGATCCTTTGACAGGATCAGCTCAAGGAAAGCAACTGTGTGTGCAGTCAGATGGGCAGATTTCAGGACACCAAAACATCTGTGGTGTAGTGGGAGGCTGGGGGATGGGGAGTAAGAAGCCACTGGGGAAGGGCAGGAATGGGTGGCCAATTCAGTGAGCAGAACAAAACCCATCGGACCCAGCCCAATACAAAGGGCATATTTAAATCAAGATCTCTCCTAACACAGTGTAGCTGCATTTCGATTTGCCCAGTTTCTTGTTTGGCCTGGAATATTGTGTTTGTCAGGGGTGTGTGTACACTACACCCTGCACTGCCCTGGGAGTTTGGGGCACCCCTTCAGCTGCCCTTCGTTTTGCAGTTTTACAGCCTTCCCTTGGTGCACCACGCCAACACTTCTTTAATATTGTTTTTAGTCTCCTTTTTGGGTTCTTTGTCCTTGATTATATACCACACTATCAACAGATGCATGTCACACAATTCTGCAAACACCAGAATTTAGCAGACACCAAGGAGAGTGACCAGTTAATAATCTTGAGATGATGCAGAGCAGTAATTAACTGTAAAAACAACAACAAAAAAAGTTAAATGGCTCCTATGTAGCTTACCTTTTGAAGCCCCAGATTTCCATTGCCTCTCAGATTTTCTTAATTTTTAAATAATTATCTAGACTCAAAACCTTTTCCAAAAAGCAAATGAGCCATTCAGGGCCTGAATTTCAAAACGTGTTGCCCTTCTGGCACACGCAAGCTACCAGTCTATAAATTTAGGTACAGAACGAATACAATCTGCTTTCTTTTAAATATTATCAACACTTCTCCAAATGTGGAGACTCTTTTATTCTGGAGGATATGAGCTGACAGCTGTGTTTTCTGGAAATGTTCTTGAATTCTGCATTATGGAGAGACAAATAACATAGATGATTATTTTATGTTTCTTCAACTAAGCTAGCAGATCATCTTCCTTTTTGTAGTTCTGTCGGTACAAACACTCCAGATAACTCGCATGACAAACACTGACCTTAAAAAGACAAAGGCAGCCATAAGGAATTGATTTGCTTGCATCAATGTTCTTGGCTAAAGCAGAGTCATCTTCTGCAAGGAGTGATTTGCAAAGCTTGGAACAGGTCGCTCTGTTTATTTGCTGTCTTAGAGGTGGTAAATTAAGTATTTCCAGTGACATAAGTACAAGCACAAGGTTACAGGTCTCATTATCTGCAATAACCTTTTTTCACCTCATCCTCTTTTTTTTCTTCCTTCCTAACAAGCTCTCACGAAAACTAAATCTTGAAGATTTGACTGGAACATAGTCTGCACAAAAAACAGAAACCATGTCTACAACTTGGCACTAAAAACTTCTCTTAACTGTACACCCTCTAAAGCTCAGTATCATGTAGCAGGTTCCATTTAACAAGGTGGTTTTATATGGGAATATTCGTAACTGTTAGAAGAAAACCATGACAAATTGTGGAACCTACATTTGAGACTTGACTGCACTTTTGTTCCAATGAGTAACATTTGTCAGCAGCTGAATCCAGCACATGCTATTTCTGAGTCTCTTTTTCTGCAATTTACAAATACAGTACATATTGTACTTTTGGTGGAAATAGAAGTAAAATATCTTTTTTTCAGCTTTCTTAAGATTTGTGTTTTTTGGAGTTAACATCTGGAACTGGAACTTAAAATTGGAAACAATTCAGATCAGAAACAAGCATACCTTTGTCAAGCCTGTATTTGTTCAAGTCCTGGATAAAATTTGCAAGCCAAATTTTCCAAATTATGTAGAACCACTATTTTATCCATTAAAAGTTTGGAACCCTCATCACTGTGTAATCTACTATTATTGGCCAGACAGCTGTCTGCCAAACCAAGGAGGAATACTGAAAAAGAAAAAACAACAGAAAAGAACCTTGCTCCCGTTGACATCCAGAATCTAAAAAGGGGACATTGCAGGGTTTTTTTCCATTCATGGATTGACCTGAACTGTTATTCCCAGAAAAAGTCATGTTTAGATGTTCAAGGAAGTCACCCTTTTGTCTGCATTCTTCTAAATCAGTTTATGCAGAAGTAGGACAAATCTTCAGTTTCCTCTACAGTTTTAACATTGTTGAGCATATGATGGGGGTGGGGGGAAATCCACGCCTGTTGCATTTAGAATAACAACAGGAAAATTGTTGCCATGTACTCTGCATCACAGAATGTGAAACATCCAAGTATATTTTTTTCCTGTCACATCCCCCAGCCCTATTTTTAAGCACTGCCTTCTGCACTTACCCATTTTGGCAAAGCCCAACAGCAGTATCATGTAAGAGACTACTTCAGTCCCACTTCTGCTTATTCTAAAATCAGAAAATACCAGAAATCTCAATGGACAGGCTATTTCCCACTTTTGTGGGTACAAGCAGAGTGCCATATTAATTCTCACAAAGAAAATGGTTGTGAGTCACCTGACTGCTCCAGTGTGGAATATGGTAAACAAACACTTACAGAGTTGGAGCTGCTGTTGGTGAAGCTAATGGTATTAGACAAAATGCAGGCTGTACTTTAAAGAATCCTTAATCAAAATATGAAACCTCACTGACAAAGCAATGAACCTGCTGTTGAAGCGAATGTGCCTGCGATAAGAATCTCTGTTTCTGGGATGGTATCTTCTCACTGACTGGCTGAGTGACTTGGCCTCCAAATATGGTCCTCAGAGACTTCTGAACTGAGCTTCTAGCAGAGGTAGGGGCACTATGGGCTTTTGCATGAGAAATACTATAAAGCAATACTCCTCTTCCTTCAGTGCAGGTAATTTGTCGTTACAGATTACCCATACCATTAGTTTTCTTGGCCCAGGATTAAAAACTGCAAATGCTTACAGCATCTTTCACTCTTAGGGGCAGCAGCACATGGACCATGGCTTTGTATAGCTGGGGGAGGTGAGCATCCAGTGCAGTAGTCTGTGACGGGTCTGGAGAAGTTGCTTGGTACATCTTGAAATGGCAGGTGGTGTGTGGGATCTGTGACAGCCTTCCTTGTGTCACACTGTTCTTAATTTAACACAGAGCAGGGTTGGAGGCTGGCTGTGGTGCCAGTGGATCGCCCATGTGTATGCGATGGGCCTCTGCTTTCCAATTCCTCTGTTTTGGCACCATGTTGGACTCAAACATCCCAGTGCAGACCTGTGAAATACTGCAAGTTTGCACTTTTCTTATGGGGTTTACTGTCTTCATTTAGACTGGGATTTTCAGTGTACCTTGGGAGCCTTGACCATCATCATTGAAGTTTGATGGAAATTGTCAGTTTAAGCTCCCTTAGAGTTCAGTGCAGGTTGTAATGTCCAACCAGGACCAAACTCAAAAGCTGGCTTGTAAGATTGGAGAATGATCAGTTTAGCAGCCACTTGCAAAGTACTAGTTTCCAAAGCTTGTTGGTGGTGCCTGTCTGAAGCCAATTCCTTAATCCCCAATAGATGGTATATTTGTATTTAAACTGTCACGTGCGTTGTGGTTCTTGAGTAGCAAATTGCAGCAGAAGCCTCAGAAGAACAAACAAATGGTTGTGAACAGTATACTGCTTTTGGGAAAATCCCATGTATATTTTACCCTCTGTAAAAACCTCGGGTGAGAACCTTCCTGAGGTCAGGAGGATGTGGGGGTTCAGACTGCAGAGATTTTATCTGCTTAACGTTAGCATGAGGCTGCAATCCTCAAAACTGTTTGGCTGAACACCAGTTGTGCCTTGCACAGAGAGAGATTGCCAAGAACCAGTTTTGCAATAATGTTTAGAAATTTCCTCTTACAATACAGACCAAATAAAAATTGCTTTATGCTCTGGTGAATCATGTTCTTCTCCAAGTAAAATGTTTGAAGTGCTTGCAAGTCTTATCTGATGAGTATCTCATCGTAAGTTGATGTGTCCCCAAATCACAGCTGATATTTAGGATTTTGTTTAGTTTTTCAGTGGATCTTTAAATATATTCTGTGTGCTGCTTGGTGGTCCTTGTAGTGTTGTCAGCTCACATGGGCTTGGCTGTCGTCCTTTCCAGCTGCTAAAGCTGTGTTAGAAGATGAAATATGGTGTTCTATGTAACCAGTTTCGGTATTTGCTACAGCAATACTAAGGGCAGTGTGAGAGAGCCATTGCCTGGTGCACTAGGAGAGGCATTTGTGTGGTGTGCTTAATGGGTGGTCTTGGGAAAAGAGAGAAAAGTTTGAGAAACCTTCTTTGGAAATAATGTGTCCACATAAAAGTGGTCTTGAGCACATGTAGCTTGTTTTCAGGCTCTGCAGAGACAGAAGTGCACTGAATTACGCACACTGAATCCAATAATTTGGCTTTTCTGGCATGAAAATTTTTTTACTTGAAGTTGGTAATATAACTAGAAACAGCACAGAAGAATAACAAGTTCAGAGAGTGTTGTTGGAGATTTTAAAAATATTCAATTGCCACCCAGCTAAATAGAACAAATCCTATGTCTCATAATTTCCGTGAAGCACCTTTGCTAGATTTCTTCAGAGCATGCTCTTCAGAGAAATACTTTGGCATCTCTTGACCACGGGAAATGAACTAATTTAGGCCAGTGGAGATGAAATGGTATATAATCAGTGCTATATTTTGTTGTTACTGCTAACATTATTATTTAAAAACTAGGCTGCCAAACAAAACCAGTGGTCTGAAGTAACTCTCATCCTCCTAAAACCCTGTCATTATTGTGTGTGTGGGAACCCTATGCAATGCAAAAAATATAACAAGATCTTCAAAAGTCTTGCTGCTTGTTTATTTAAAAAATAAAACAAAACTAGCTCCAAGTTTATTTACCAATATTTTAATATTACTATTTGATAAAGCTACTAAATTAATCTATTTCAGGAAGGCAACAGAAACAGTGATGTGAGTTACTGGGAAGTTCAAAACTGTTTTGTGTCAAATCTGTCATAAACACAATCAATCCCAGACCCCCTTGATTAAGATTTTAAGTGAAGCACTATGGGGAGTTCGGTCCACTGAGCCCTTTTTTTTTTTTTTTTTAAATTCCTTTTTTATTTCAACACACAGAAAAGAGACTCCTTTCTTGAGAAACTCCTTTCTTGAGACAGGAATTAACTGTACAAAAACAATACCTGGGGAATGGCTATTCAAGTGCTATTAGAAGTCACCTTTACAAGCAATTTTGTAGCTTCGGTTGTGTGCTCCAGTATCTTTGCAGCATGTCCCTCTCTGCATTGTGTCTGCATTCTCTTTCCCATCAATGAAAGCCACAAAACCTAACCTGATCTAGTTTCTTCAATGTCAGTTTTCTCCACTGACTAAGAAAAACTGAACTTCAGCTTCTCATAAAAGTGTTTGCTGATTGGGCTGTTGTTTTACTAGTTTTTTATCTCACAGCCTTCCCAGCTCCTCTTTTTGATGAGAAGAACAAGCTTCGTATGTTTTCTAAACCCACTTAAAACTTTTTAATATATTTTCTGTGGACCCTTTCCAGCTTGCTGCTGCTAAACCAGATGTCCTTTAAACTTGCATAATTTATTTACATAACCCACTTCCAAATACATTTGTGGCTAAATCCATGCCACTTCTTGTAGGTATGTTGATGGATGAACAGCCTTGCTTTTATTGTAGCCTGATAGCAAATAGATAACTGAGATCCTGTCTGTCTTCTGGTATTCTGCAGTGATACTCAGCATATATAAACAAAACTTTTACCAAATATATTTTATACTATGGGATACTAGTGTGGACTGGATTACTGCACACTGGTGTATTCCTGGTGTGACCATGTAAATAATTTAAAATATAGGCTGGTAAAGAAGAAAGTTTGTAAAAATTGTCTGCTGTACACAATGTGTGTAACTATATTATATTCTTAGTGGTCTCATACTGAATTTCAGACCTTGATTCTAAGTAAAATCAGATAAAATGGAAATGAATCCTCCTTATTTGATGACCAGAATACCTCGTGGTTTGGAAAGCAAAATTCCTATCAAGTGGATTGAACAGGAGGGTTAGAGGAATGGGATGTAATTTGGAGAAAGAGTGTATTTTCCTCTTCAAGTAGTCCTATAAACCAGCCATCACTGACAGGATCAGCTCACAGAGAGAAGTCTTAGCCAGGTCAGGAATGAAAAGCTGAGTGCATCACTGAGCCTTTTGTTGGAATATCTTCAAGTGCCTTACTCGAGCATGAGTGGCTTCACTGCAGCCCTTTGAGATAATTAATAGCAGAAGGAAGGGTACGTTTGTAGCAGGAGGAATGATTTTTACAAATTGTTGGGCTGAGGTTCCTGCTCAAGTTCTTTGCTAAGGGGATATATGTGGGAGTGAAACCAAGGCACCCTGATTTTTTTCAGTGTTGTGCCCTAAAACTGCTGCCGCCTACCTCTGTGTTGGAGCAAGAATATTCTGTAATTTAGTTATTACACTGGGAATTCACTTTATTTTCAATAGTGTGTTTTGAGGATGACAACCATATCCTCTATTCTTTGGAGGACTCTACCTGGCAAGCTGAAACTCGGGGTGAGTATGTGCGGTTAGTACAGGCACATCAATATTCAGTCCTGTCTTTTGACATTGATGGTTTCCCAGCACAAGAAGGACATCGACCTGTTGGAGAGTCCAGAGGAGGGCACCAAGATGATTAGAGGGATGGGGGACCTCTCCTACAAGGAAAGGCAGTGAGAATTGGGGTTGTTCAACATGGAGAAAAGAAGGCATTGATTTGACCTAATTGTACCTGAAGGGAGCTTACAAGCAAGATGGAGAGAGACTTTTTATGAAAACATGTAGTGAAAGGGCAAAGAGGAATGAAAGAGAGTGGGTTTGGACTGGATATTAAGCAGAAATTGCTTTACTGTGAGAGTGGTGAGACCTGGAATAGGTTGCCCAGGGAAGCTGTGGATGCCCCATCCCTGGAAGTGTCCAAGGCCAGGTTAGATGAGACTTTGAGCGATCTATTCAAAGGTCTCCCTGCCCATGGCAGGAGGAATTGGAACTAGATGATCTTTAAGGTCTCCTCCAACCCAAACCATTCTGTGATCCTATGACATCCAAGGTCAAAGCCTCCATATGCTCCAGAGAGTTAGAGCTGGATGAGAGGGACCACTTTGTGTTGTCAAAGTGGTTTCTCTAATTAATTTATGGCTGTTAGGACCCTACTTACCCAGTGTTGTTTCTGCATGGCAGCTATTTTTAAGTGTAAAAAGCTGATGCATGCTTACTCCATATCCTGCCTTAGAGTTTCCGAAACATAGTGCAGGCTTGGGTGCAAAAGTTTTGACATGTTTGTTTTTTACCATCTGGCGTGCCTGTGGCAGGGGTGTGTGGGGGTTTTTTGCTCTTTGGTAATAAATGTTTTTGTGGTTTGGGACATAGACTGCCGCAAGAATTATGCCAATCTCTCTGTCCAGCCGTACAGATGGCTTAACCACAGAGGTCTCCATTGCAATTGTCCTGTTAAGGATTGAAATAATATTTAAAATATAAGTTGGTGCACATGCTGTAATTTTGGATGGCTATTTTCGCTTGTATGCTTATTAAAATGAGATCCTCATTTTATGTTGTGTGCCAGGTTCCCAAGATCCTCAGTCACTTTTCTTAAAAGCACAGTTAAACCTTTCCATGAACTTTAGCCTAGTTAACTGGTTTAAGGACTGTTAAGTTAGGCTTTTCTCCTGTGCTATACATAGGACTTGTGTTTGTTCTGTGCTTCTGGTGCTTTCAAGGGTAGAAATCATGCACGTGCCTCAGTATTCTCATGTCTTTCTATTTTGGCTTTGTGGGGAAGGAGACAAAATGTAGGCATGTCAACAAGTATGAAGCAGTAGTATAAATATAACTTTTTAAAAGTCTTGCTCAAGTTGTCTTAGAGCTGTTGCAGCTTTGCAAAAAACCAACAACTGATGACAAATGCGCTGTTGATTATCATTCATAATCATCTTAGTCTTAACATGTATGTTGAGCCCTGTCAAACTGGTTTTTAGAAAGCTGTTACTGAAACTGATAGTAAAGACCATATAGTGCATTTTTTAGTTGTTTGTTCCATGTCACTTTGCTGGGGGTAATGGGTACCCCTGAAACACTTAATAAAATTCAAGTGCTCTAAATGGGATTGGTACAATTTAAACAATGGAAGTTAATGACTGAATTCAGAAACTGAGACTGTTTATGGTGGTCAACCAAATGAATGATACAAAAGTGTACAAATCCTCCAGTCTTAAGTTATGTCTGCACAAAACAACTTTCCTGGTGCAGGTGAAACAATTAAAATTTAGTAATTGGCCACAGACAAGGAATGAGCATTTAAAGGATCAAAGGCAAAGCTGGAAATTGAACCCTCGCTTGATTCCAGCCCTGGGTGTTCAGGAGTGTTTCCTTTTCTGCAGTTAATAGACTGATGAGAATCTCTGTTTTCACACGGTTGTACAATAGGCCTCTGTGTAGATAGCTCACTACATTGTCAAGTCAAGGGTGTGTTTTCCAGTTAGCAGAAAACCACTGGAAAATTGGTGGGTTTTTGCACAGAAATAATATGTCTTTCTAGAATAAAGTGGTTTTGATCAAGTACTGCACGATCCAAGTAAGATTGTAGAATTGCTGCAAGAGGAAATTCTGTAACTTTGTATAGTTCAGGCTGCTATCTGTTTAGAGTTTATTTGAAAATTTGTGGGATTTCAGGTTCTTTTTTTGTTTTGTCCAAAGACTATGAACTGCAGCTATGTACAGACATTTTGAATATTGCCTATTATGGAAAAATATGAACTGTTCTAATTTTACTGAAAAAGAATACTTTTTTTTTCTTGTGACTACATTAAAAGGTCGTTTCAATTGGGTGGTAATAGACTGGATATAAACAGTTTATCCTCCACATTCAGCATTCATCCTTTCACTGTTTATTCTTCTGTTTTTTCAAAATAGAAACTGATGTTTTCCTTTTCAAGCTATTTGCAGTTGTCAAGAGTATTGCTGATCAAAACAGAGCATAACACTCACTGTTCCTTTGAGTCTCTTAACCTTCTAACCATGGAATAACTTGTCAAGCAAGAGGTATTTCCTCTTGTGAAACAAATAAGCTCATTTGAAGGTTAATGGTAGTCAGTTATTGCTGGTTTTTTTGGGTCTCCCCCATCCCTCTTCTCAGAAACTCCTGTTAACTGGCCTTCCAGTTTGCCTTGTCAAGAGTTGTGCAGTAAATAATTAAATGCATCAAGGTTCTGTGGACCATCCAGCCCAGTTCAGGCCTGAGAAAACAGCATGATTTGGAAGGAGATTGGTCTTCATGTTCTTGGAAATGAAGTTTTGATTCTACTTTCATGTGGGATTCAAAATAAACTTGCACCATGTATGGGTGGGATGACCTTGAATCCATAACATGGTTTATTGATGGCACAGCAAATCAAGTTTTTAGCCAATGCCAATTGTTTTGATGCTTTTAGAGCTTTGTTTCTCATTCTAATGCCTTAAAAACCCTGTTGGTTGTCATTGCATGGAGTACGAATGTATCTTTTGAATTGCTAAACTATTGAGTTCAGTAATTTTATGAAACGAAATGCTATGTGTCTATCTGTCTAGAAACACGTTTGCCGTCTTGGTTGCCTCTTTCAGATTTACTGCTTACTAACTGGGAGTGTTGAAAATTTGAAAAGTTCTGTGAACTTTTCTTGGGACATCTTGGAAGTTGTATGTAATGGAAGCTGCAGAGTTACCAGAACTAACTTTGCCTGCTCATGAGTCATCACATTCTGACCTGAAGTGACAAATACAAGACAGTGAAAGCAGAGCATTTAATTACTTTTCTGACTTTTGCTTTATTTCTTTTATTTATATGAGATACATGCGATTTCTTCAGCAGCATTTCAGGCGAGAATTAGTGTAGAGAAGCAGTTCTTTTGATCACTGTTTTTTGTTAGAGTTTTTGTCTTTTTCTTGTTTGTTTGCTTGCTTGCTTGTTTGTTTTCCCAACCAGTATTGCTCTAAAAGGGCTCTGTAACCATTTTTAAATAAAATTTGGATTAAAAAAATGGACTGGTGGGAAGGAGCAGAGAAGTGAATATAGTTTTCAAAATCAGAGTTCTGCCTTCTCTTTTTGTCCTTTTCCAAAGGAAGTGGAATACTTACTTGTTCTCAAAGAGGATAAAGGCTGGCCATTTTCAATAATCAGTCAGTTTACATGAGTGTGTGGTGCAGGGAAGTTCTAACACAGTTGCAAGCAGGGGATGTGATTTCCCTGCTGGGTGCTCATGGCCAGCACAATGCAGCTGCACTTCAATCAGGACGACTCTGAAGCACAGAAGTGGCAGAGAGCACGGTGGTTAATGCGTTATCTGCGTGCTGCTGCCCCACTGCGTACATCAGTGGGGAAGAAACCCGTTGAAAGGGATGGGGAGCTGGCATAATGTTGATACTGATTGGATTAGACATTTTTCATGTCTGATCTCTAGTTAAGAAGCTGTTGAGTTCCTCTGCTGTTGATTGGACTTGATATTTCAGGTTCGTTTTTCCTTTGTAGTAGCATTAACAATGCCTTCAGCATGGAAATGTCTAGATGAAAATCCCATCTATTCATATTCCTCTAAACATGTTTTTGGGACAATATTTTAAAAAAACTTCTACATAGGCTTTTGCAGCTTTAATCTTTGACTGTATGTGGGACTGGTTTTGTGAGGCATTGTGCATAGCTTGGGAAGGTCTCTGCCCAAAAGAACTTGTGACTTAGAGCCTTCTAACATGAAACTTCCCAAGTGTTCAAATGGTTTGATACAGTGCCACTTAAAACAGACGTGGCTCTGGGGAACCAATGAGTTGCAGAGAAGAAAACAAGCACCTGGTATTCTAGACATTTTTTTGTCTGTTTGCGATAACTAACCTGTCGGGCTTTCCTGGTACTATTCCTAGAGTTTTTTACAGATGAGTGAGAGAAGGACTTGGCAAACTAGGAAATGAAATAGGAGGGGTACTGAGACTTCATTTCTTTACAAGTAATTCTCCTCAAGCTGTATAAACTTCCTTGAGTTAAATATTGTAGAGAACAAAGATACTACATTTTCAGTGAAACGTTAATGATAACAATTGGTTCTCTTTTCTGTCCAAGACCGTCACTAAAACCACCAGGTGATGTAAATTTTCCTTATTACCTCAGCATGCTCTTCCCTCAAAAAGCAAAATAACACAATCTCTTTTCTGATTTGGGGATGAAAAAAAGACCCTGGAGAATAATAATAAAAACTCTGAATATTATGCATGTTTTTGAGTTCATCTGAAGTTGAGTTGTATATTCTGACTGAGGTCCTTGGCCTGCACATAAACATGTTAACTGTTGTCAGGGATGTGCAGTGGCACACACTCTCCAGTGAGAGTGTAGCCAGGGCTGGAATTCACAAGAAAGGCCATAGCATTTGACAGGGCTGCTAGCATTGCAGACCTGCAATTCAGACACCGTATAAACTGTCTTTATTTTAAAATTGTGCAGGAGGAATTGAATCTGAAAGACAATATCAAGAAGTAGCTCTTATATATTACATAGAGTAACATGAATTTAAAAATGAAGGCATTTATATGACAGGCTTGAAGCCATAGGAAATATAATAAATGCTGCTCTATTGTGTGTGTTATTCCTTGAGTTGAGTGGCAAGTGATTGGACCTTTGCTGACTGTGCATTGTAGGCAGCATGTTGAGTGAAATGGTTGCACATCAAGCTGGGAGTCAGCAGGTGACTGGTGTAGAACTCCAGCAGCTACTGCTTGAGTTAGAAAAATTGGGGGGAGATTGGGGAAGCTGAGAAACCTTTGTGCTTTTACTCTGGCTGCCTCTTCCAGCTAACAGCAGTCTTCACAAACTTCTACAACCCACATCATTGTCTGCCTTCAAACTCTGTCTTGAATTTCTCTTTCGCTGTGATGCAGGAAAGAAGACAGTAGTTCTGAAACTCTGTCACAGTTTTTGCTGTTCGGGAGGTTGCTTGGTTGGAGCATTTCAGGGTGTTGTGTCTAGTGCTACTACCCTGCTACTAAAAGGCATCAGAGCTTGCTTTCTGCGTGTTGTTACTAATTCAGCTGGTTGAACCAAGCTTTTAAACCATGAAGACTTAATTTGTTCTAAATGTGGGTTAGAATAACAGGCAGAAGGTGTTGTGGAAGGTATTGTTGAAAGGTCTTGGTTTGAACTCTTAACTATGTAGAAGATGCTGTTCATGTCTCATAGATAAAGAATTGGACCTGCTCTTCCATCTCTCTGTTACACCTCTGTGTGACATAGGGAAGGAAGAGGGTTTTGAATACTGTGCATTTTTCTGTTATGTGACACTTCTTCTGTACTCCCTGCCCTGCTGGCCTGGGAAAAGAAATCCTCCTCTGCCACATACATAGTCAGCCTTTAACATCTGTAGACGCCTGTAATGCTAACGTGTTTTCATTTTTTTTCTCCTGTAGCATCTCCCTTTCTGCTCTTTGCCAACCGGCGGGATGTTCGGCTCGTGGATGCTGGAGGCACAAAGCTGGAGTCCACTGTGGTGGTCAGTGGTTTAGAGGATGCTGCTGCGGTTGACTTCCAGTATTCACAAGGCATTGTTTTCTGGACAGATGTGAGTGAAGAAGCCATCAAGCAAACTTACATTAACCAAACTGGGAATGTGGTGCAGAACGTCATCATTTCTGGTCTGGTTTCCCCGGACGGCCTGGCGTGTGATTGGATTGGGAAAAAACTTTATTGGACGGATTCAGAAACCAATAGGATAGAAGTAGCTAATCTCAATGGAACATCTAGAAAAGTCCTCTTCTGGCAAGACCTTGATCAGCCCAGAGCAATAGCTTTGGATCCGGCTCATGGGTAAATATTAATTTGGCTTAAATGGATATGGTGGTGATTTATGTTGAGTTTTTAGTTGTAAAAAGAAAAAGAACACATAGCCTTTTGTTTCATTTTACATTTTCATGAGGTGTTTTTCTCAAGATCTGTAACTGAACATATGTTTGAGCTTAAATATGTTGTGGCAAGAAATGGCAGCCCAGACCTTGAGCCAAAAAGAAAAATACAACTGTTCTTAGGTGCCAAGCCAAATATTCAACCAGTATAATTACCTGGCTTATACCATTGCACTTCAGAAAAGTAATTAATTTTCCAAGTGTTTTATTATTATTATTACTATGATGATGTTCTCAGTTATCTAGTCTGGTAAGTTAACTCTGATTTTATATGTGATATCTATTTAATATAGACAGCAATATGTGCAAATCTGCATGAGTTGAAACAGGAATTCTCACTTGCTATGCTCTGGTAAACAAAATCAGGATATTTTTAAGTGATGATGTTGAAAACTAATGTTTGTGCCAGCAAGGAAAAGGTTCCAGGTGAAACTGCGGATTCTCAAAGCTGTAAGGTGACTATATTAGGAAGTAGTAAGAGTACAGGCTGGATATGTCACCTCTAGTACTCTTCAAAATACTTGTGTATGTGTATGGTTCTTGCCTCCCTCTTCAGACCTCACCACCATTTCACATGTGCTGTTTGCTCTCCTGGTGCACAAGCAGTGCTGGTGTTGTGTCCTTTGGGCCTGGCATTCACTGCAGTGACGACTGAAGATGTGCTGTGCTAGATGGACCCTTGTGAAAATGAGGAAAGAGAGCTGAGGTGCACTTCTCTTGTGTGCACAGATCCACACAAGTGAGCTGGTTTGCCACTGGTCTGCTCTCATTTTCACAACACTTCCTCAGAGGTCACTTTATCTTCCTCTAGGGTATACGTAGGTAGATTTCTCATCTGTAGGAAAATCTGGCATTAACTGACATTTTCACTGAGTTTGGCCTCTTTACAAAATGATGCTGAGTTAATGCAAGGGCTTAGTATGAACCATAAAAATAAAATACTTGGTGGTTTATCCTGCTCTGGGAGGTGGACAATTTCTTGAGAAACTACCTGCTTCAGGTGTGCGAGAAGTGAAAATGAAAACTAAGCTACAGAGGGCAACTTAAGATCACTGTGTCAGCGTCTTCTGTGCCACAGGCTGGAACTTTTTCCGGTGGTCTTTGCAGTGTTTCCTGCATAAGGCTTCCCAGATGAACGTGAGGAGTTACAGGTACATTTATGATTAACACATAAAGGGCATACAAGTGCTAAATGAAACTGTGTGTACCCAAAGAAACAAAATCCTTGGTTTTATTGACATGTCAAATGCTGGAGCTGCCTGTATCCTTCAGATAATGGTGGGAAAGATACAGCCATTACCAGTAAAAGGAGAAGTGGAATGACTTTGTTGGGCCAAAGGACTTTTCCAGAGGGGTCCTTATCCTCTTAATCCTGCCTTTCCTTTAGATAAAAGGAATTCTTCCCACAGGAAATTGTTGTATAGAGGTATTTTAAATAAATTAACAGGAATCCTATTGTATCCTGACAGCAAGTAATGTATGTGGAATTATAATGCTGATTAATTAGATGTAGAGTTCAGTAGTATATTTAAAGAGAGAATATGATGTTAAATTGAGTATTTCACGGTGAGGTGGATTACAGAGGGTGGTATGGCACTTTGCATGAAATGCCAATGCCAATGACTTCTCATAAGTGGATGCAGTGCCTTGCCTTTTGACTGTTTCTTTGAGTGTTGAATCAAAGAGAGGTTTGCCCGAATAACAAATGCATTAAACTTAAAAGAAAATTTAAAGAATCAGACATCACATGTATTTGTGGAATAAAACATTCAAGTTTGCTTTTACACCCACTTCATTTAACCTGGTAGTTCTGAAATATTTCCTAGGTGCATCTGTGAAATAGTGATCATGACATTTGATTTAGGCACAGCAGGCTCTGGGGTTGAGCTCCCATAGAACCAGTTGTTCCTTGTTCCAGGGATTCTCAGGGGAAGAAAAGTGGGTGACAGTAGGAGAAAAGAACCATTTAATATCTTCTGTCTTTTTCTTAAAACGTTTTGGAAATCAGATGGCTAATACAGTTCCTACAACTGTCAGAAGAGTAAGATTTGTGCTAAAATTAGATTAGACGAGAGCATCTGAGCAAATTGGTGGGATTTTTTTTCTGGATCATGAAATCTGATGAACTTCAGACTAGGATTCTTGAAACTGGTTGATACAATCTGGCAGTGGCTAGTCATTTGCTTTCAGTTTGGAAACATTTCCATAGATGTGATTTTGTCCCTTCAGTAGTTTCTACTAGAGAAGTGTGAGTGGGAAGCTTAGAAAATAAGGAAGAAAACTTCATTAGTCAAGTTCAGTTTCCAGAAGCAAAATGGGACAAATAAGCAGTTTTCAAATGCTTAGCTGATGGGTTTGTCTAGAATGCTTCAAGTCAAACAAATGTGATTTCCCTCTGTTGAGAAAATAACACGTGCAGAATTGTGACACTTTCTCTTGTCATTTAACTTTAGTAAGGCTGTTGTGCAGAGGTGGATGGAGGACTCCGGGTTGTGCTGTTTGCAGTGGGGTGTTATACCCAGAGTGGTGTTTGATTAATGAGTAGGTTTTACTCCATTTTGAGTGCAATTCTTCAAGACATAGGCTACTTTGAGAGAATAGAGAAGAACATATTGAATGTACAGTGATGATCTCTCAGGAACATCAGGAGTATAATGACCAAGCCTTAGGACATGGAAGACATTCTGCTTGGCTTCTGAAGTTTCCTTTTGAAGCCTGTTTTTCTCTGATTTCCAACTGACATTCAGGAGTATGATTTTTCATATGTTCTGATGGGTTTCCTAAGTACTAAGTCAGATGATTGTGGTGTAGTGACATTTTTAAAGAGAGCTTCATCCTTTGCACACTCAGCCTGTCTTACTTCTTTAAAGGCAGTGATTAGCTCAAGGTTATGACTCAAAAAGAGAGATCCCTCTCCCCTAATGATCATTCAGTGCATTTCTGAAATTTCAGTTTTTTGAGGCAAGCAGTGAGACACTTAAAGCTTATCTGTGGGTCTCTCTTCTTCCCAGTGAAAATCATTAATTGTACAGAGTCTTCTCATGCTCTGAAACAGTGTCATAATTAACAGGAGTCAGCTTAGTATGTAACATCATTCTTTCCCATACACATTAAAACTTTCTTGGTGGACCCACTGTATATTCTAGGAATTAAAGGAAGTAGAATATGTGTTCATCCAATTATTCTTCCCTGAAATGAAGGATAAACTAAGCAGACAGAGGAAATTACAAAACATTTCTCTGCAAATTTGCTGATGCTTTGTTTTGAACATTTAGATCACAGTCCTGCCGTAGGTTATGTGAAGCTGAGTTTATATAATGGAGGACATTAGGCTAAAATTCTTGGTATTGTTTTGGAGTATTTATATACATTCTTGGTAGGTAGACCAATGACCAGCGGAGCATTCGATAGTGTTGGTATGATTAACTTTGAGTTTGCAGCGTTTGCATAAGTATTTCCATGTTTTCAGGACAGCAACTTTTAACAAAACTGAAATTATTGTATGTAAAGATTTTACTCAAGCCCAGCTAAAGAGGTAGCTCAAATTCCATCCAATGCAGTGCAAAGAACTTATCATGAGCGTTGCCTGAAGAAGGAGGAATGCATTTGACAAACAAGTTTTTTATCACATGTCATGGCAAGCAAACTTCAGTTTCCTGAAAAGAAATTTTCAAAAGAATGCATGAATGAGTAGCCAAAACAAATGAGTTAATTCTCAGTCCTGTAGGGAAGGTCTTAGATCTGAACAGCCTAGAATGTGTGTTGACAAGGGTCATTAAATCTACGACATAAAAATCTCAAGGCTTGCTACCTTCTCCATGTAACACAGGGCTCTGATTCTGAGGCTCTGTAGCATATCCGTAATCCTCATACCTGATTTTCACTAAGTGCTTAATGAAGTAGTTAGTTCACATTATTAAAGTCTACAGTGTATTAGAGATATTTACTTTGGTTAATATAAATATTTAATTTGTTCCTACTTGTGTGATGGCTGCTGTGTTACCTTCTGGAGCAAGCTTACTGTCCAAGTTCAGGCTGTGTTTTCTGTAGCTTGGCTTGTTCAGCAGACAGTAATGCTTGAGAAGTTTCTGCCCCCTCTGTTTGCTGAAGCACAAAGAGCTAAATCAGACATCTGTGAAACGGTTATTTTAAAGAAAGAGAAAAATCGCTTGCCTCAAGAAAAGGTGTTTTTTGGTGTGGGTATAACTGCAGTCATCACTTGGTGTAGTCACTGGGGTTGTTGAATTTGCTGTACCTGAGCAGGCCTGCTAACTTTGGTGGGGTGTGTAGAAATGGTGTTTGTGAAAGAAGAGAATAAGGACCTTTGAACTGGTTTGGCTGACTGAAGGAAAGCTGCAAACCTCTCTCTACATTTCCTCCCTCATTTTAGTTCTTAAAAAGCCTTCCATGGCATGGTGTGGGTCTGTTGGGCAGAGGCAGTGCCAGTGGACCACCACAGAAGCTGACTTCATGTCAAAAGGGGAGCCATCTTCCCATTTTGGAATCGCAAAGGCTGTGGGGCAAGGAAATAAGATAGAAATTAGAATGCAGCAATAAGAAAAAATTACTGAGTCCTAAAAATAAATCATCTGTTTTGGCATTCTGCAGAATGGCTATTAGTTTAGCGATTAAAACAAGTCTAATCATGTTCTGAACAGCATTAAGGGAGTGTGTGCCATAGCCTAGCTTAGTTATTGCCTCAGGTTGCTTATGGCAAATTAGCCAAAATCTGCAAGCAGTGGCTGTCATTGACCTAAGGTATATTTGGCACTGAAGAAAGGACTAGATGATAACTGTGCCAAATGGGATATTAGAAAATGGATATAGAAGGGACAGCTATCACAATTGGAAAGCTTTCAGTTCAGTCTAAAATTAAAAGCCTCAGACAGGCCTAATTATTAATCCAGTGTTTCCTCAGTGTCGCAGCAGAAGCGTGAAAGAGACCTGTAGCTGTTTTGACCTAACTCACAACTGTGTTGATATCAGCACTTAAAACTGCAGTGGTGTTTTCTGCTGAGTCACCAGGACCTTGGTCCCACACAGCAGCATGGCAGGTACTTGAGGTTAAGCACGTTGGCCTGCTGTGTTGAAGTTATTGGGATCAGTTGCAGTAGACTGAGGCTTTTGATACAAATAAGCATGAGTGATGACATCTTTTAAGCAGTGTATCTTGTGATCTTTAATCTCCTTTGGAATAGTTGAGAGGAGAGGGAATACTGAATAAAAACTTGTGACTGTTGCAAGTGGTGGAGAAGAAAAGCAAGAAATGTCCTCTGAGTAAAGATTGTGCTTTTTAAAAAACTCCACTTGTGGCTGCTTAGTTAAAATGCAGAATATGCCCGAATTTTGAGTGAAACATACTTATAGCTGCCTGAAAGCTAGAGATTAGTTTATATCCTGTGTGCTTCTAGTTAGTAATTAATTACAAGTATAAAATTATTTTGAAGCTTTTGGTTAGTTATTTGAAACTCTATAATATATGAGTAACACAATTATTTTCCTGAAATGAAAGAAAAGTACTCAACTGTAAAATTGGTTCAGAGTCATATCCAGTATCTTGGTATGGCTGTAATTTCTGGGACTTGGAAAGCATTTGATATGTTGTGTGTCCAAATAGCTGCAAATAGTCTCATGCATAAGATACTTGAAGTCTTTGTGGGAATTGTTATTTACTCTAATTTTCAGATGAGTGTCTTTGATGGTGACAGCCTTTCTTTAAACAGTTCATTAGTCTCTTTTGGCTTATTTATCCCTTTTCCTGCTCATAGATATGACTAGAAGTCATATTGTTCAAAGACCTTCTGCTTCATTTGAGAGCAGACCTGCCTGTTCAGAGACAATGGGAAAAAAGTGATTTACTTCTCCCCTACCCCCCAAAAATTGCATGGGAAAGAGGTGGAAATGTGTAGACTTCCTTAATAACCCCATTGCACTCCCTCCCCTGTTAGCACTCTTCTTTTGCTACGGATCCTGTGATTCCTCCTATCCCGTGTCCTGGAGACGGATACTTCTTTGCCCTATAAACATTTAGTCCTACTAAGTAGTTTGGGAATTGTATTCTTATCTTCTAAATTTCTACACCGTTTCTTAAGGAAACAGAAGGAACAACAGGATGACTTTAGTTGTCACAGTGCCAGTGTGTGTTGCAGTGGTTTCTTGGGTGAAGTCAGGAATGCTCTGGGACCAAAGAGGTGATGGAAGCTCTTTGATTAGATGACTTAATGGGTGCATTTTATAGCTGCACAATGTGGAGATCATGGCATATACAAATGTTGGTCTGGACTGACACTATTCTGTTTGTCATGAATGAGTTGCTTTTGGTTTAACTCAAAGCATGTTTCTGATTTATTTTTTTGGTGTAAAAATTAAACATTAGTATAAGCTGAAGTGAGAATTTTTCCACCTGCTGAAGGTGTTCCTAGAGTTTTGTTTGTTATTGTGTTTAAAATTACAAGCATGCAAATGAACATGCTTAGGTTGCATGCCTGGACAAATTCCTGTCTGTGGTTGGAGTGTACCTTTCCCAAACATTGAGTTAAAGCGCATCAGCCAAGTGAAACATAAAATGTGTTGGTTTGAGCTAAATGTTTAAGGGCAGTTGTGAGATCTGTGGATAAGAGAGCCCCCAGCACCTGACTTGCACGATTGGATTACTGTTGTTCAATATGTTTGCTGCACCCCATCTTCCATTAAGTCAGTACAATGTGCAGATACAATTTTTTGGACTGTCCCGATATGTTTTAATTCAATGTTCCTTATGGAGAGAGGAAGAAATCTAGGTTTAACTTCAGGAAGAGGTGGTTAAGGCATGACTGGGTCTAGCTCACAATCTGATGGAGAGTTCAGCAGTTCATTCTGCAGTTTTTGATACAATACCCTGAATTTTCAGTGTCTTCAGCATGTCTTAAAATGGGTTGAATACAGTGAAATTTGAATGATTTTTCCCTTTCCTAAAACAAATAATATTTTGTGAAAGAAGAAGAGGACCTGGGGTCAATGGATTGAATATGAGGCAGCAATATGCCCTTGCTGTCAAGAAAGCCAACAGCACTCCTGGGCTTCATCAGAAGCAGTGCTGCCATCAGATCAAGAACCTCCTCTCTACTCAGTGCTGGTGAAACGGCCCTTGAAGTGCTGTGCCCAGTTCTGGGCTCCTCAGCACGAGAGAGACACAGACATGCTGGTGTGAGCCCATCAAAGGGCTACAGAGATCGTTAAGGGACTGGATCATCCGCTATAGAAGGCAGAGCTGATTGAGTTGGGATTGTTCACCCTGGAAAACAGAAGGCTCAGGGGATCTTACCAGTGCGTGTGAAGGAGTAAAGATAGAGCTGGACTCTTCTCAGTGATATCCAGGGAAAGGACTAGAGGCAACAGGCACAAACTGAAGTAGACAAAGCACCACTTAAATGAAAAAAAACCAAACTTCTCTACTGCGAGGGTGATGAATCACAGGAACAGGTGGCTCAGGGAGGTTGTGGAGTCTCCAGCCGTACAGATACTCAGATCTTGGCTGTGTGAGTTGTTTTTCTGTTTTCTGTAGTTTTTGCATACAGATGTGCTAGAATGTTCTTTTAGAGGGAAAAGTGCGTAACATGCAAAGCATGTGCAACCCCACCGAGTAGTGTTGCAAGTATCTCCTTACTGCTGCCCTCCTCTCGCAGATGAATGTTTTTGGAAATCTTGTTGAGTCCCTCCAAGGATTTTTCAGCTTCACGCTGTTGTGTAACCTGACTTTTTAAGGGGCTCGTGAAGATGTATTGAGTGTGAGCTTGTTTAGCTTTGAGAGGTCACTAGTGTGTTGTACTCCTTTTCCATATAGGTGAGGAGGGAAAGATGTGGTCTTTCCTTGCAAGCACTTCAATAATACTTGAGCATCCAGTAGTTGACAGGCAGACGTCTTTCTGCTTTGTTCTCAGCTGCCAATAGTATACTATACTGTATGTGTATAATATATATCTATATTTTAAAAGAATAAATCAGTCAGAATAAAAGACATTGTAGGAAAACTGTAGAGTAGAAGGCCGGGTCTCAAGGGTTTTGTTTGCTTTGTACACATCTTTGAATACAATGTGATTAGCTGTAATGATTACCTGCTGTGGCATATTTTTGGGTTTGATGTAATGATTTCGTAAAGAACATCCAGGTCTCAAAATTCAGTGCTTGAAAGAAAGGGGGAAAATGGTAATTTGAGTAAGTAATTTGCAGCATAATGCTATGCGAGATAGACATTCTTTTTCTCTGTAAACAGTTGGGGCTATTTAATTTCACGGTGGAGTTTTTGTAGCTTTAAAGGTGGGATGGGGGAAGTAAGTTTTAAATGTGCAGGAATCTAAACTTCATAGCAATTTCCTGTAAACTCCTGTTTTGTGCCACGGGCTTGTATAAGTTTGAGACCATTGTTGAAATTGGAGAAGTTTGTACTGATTTATATCATCTGTACAACTGGCCCCTTTTGTGTAAGCAGGTTATGTAAGGTTTGGCAACTGTGCTGCATTTTGGGAGATGGAAAAAGCGTTTGGGCAGCGTTGGCTGCTTTTTATTATGTCTGTGATACCTTCCAGCTCAGATGGCTGATCAGCTGCTCTTGGAGGGCACAGCCCTGATTTCTAATCTTTGCAATAACGATGACAAGAGACATGAAGCACTAGGAAATAAGGAATGACCTGCAGCTCTAAAACTGAGGGGAAATATGATCTTCATCCTCGTTTTGCTCCTGCACCTGGAATTTTAAAATGAGTTAAGCAGGGGAAAGAAAACAAACCAACCAACCAATCAAAAAACAAGACCCCAAAAACAAGGCCAACAAAAAACCCCACTGGGGTGCAGTTTGCCAACTTCAAAATCTGTTTATTTTTGCAAGGTGGTTTTCAGTCCCATTCTTCTGATAGGATGGAAGCACCATTTAAGCCCTGATTCAACGTGGTAATTTCTATGCCAAACCCCAGTGACTTGTTGACTGCAGTTGAATTGTATTTAATTAAGTTCTGACTAGAAAGCTTGGTAGTGAAGCTTGGAGCTACTGTGCTTGCATATAGAGCAGTAACTGAATTTTATGTGCTCTCTTGGGTCTGTCTGGTACTTCTGGCTGCTGGATGAGGGACTGGATGGGCTGTTAGTGGCTGTATGCTCAGAAGCAAGTATACATTTACATCATGTCTTTGATGGAGCTTTGACTTTTGCTCTGCTTTGTTCCAGCTGGTCTCTTTGGTGTAGCAAAGTGCAGTTCAGTTTAGGGACAGAACTGGTGCAAGTGCTGTAAAATTATTACTAGATGTTAGTCTCTTTTTCGCCCTGCCCCTCTTTTCTTTCTTCCTTGAAAGTCTGGAGTTAAGGTTAAAAACCAGGAATGGGGGGATGATACTTTAGTATCTCTAAAGAACTAAATAAAGTAACCCACAAGTTTGTCCAAGGTCTGCTTTTTGTGCAGAGCTTCTGTAGTGCTGCTTGGTTACTTTTTTTTTAAAGAGTATTGATTGTGATAGCTGCTTAGCAGTGAATTTTGTTCACAAGGGCTTTTTTTCTCTTTCATTAGGTCTTTAGGAGTTCATGTTTTCATTTTCTTTTACAGCCTCAGTGCTGTTAGACTTTTATTGACTTGTTGCAATTCAAGCAGAATATAAAACTCCTCAGATGCCAGAACTCAGTCCTAAAATGTGATCGATCTAATGTGTACAAAGATACTGGTTTTGATATTTTTAGCTTCTTACAATTGTTATGGTGTGCCCCCAGCCCAGGGGTATTTAAAACTCTGTAATTTACATTTAAAAACACCACCACCACCAACAAACTCAACCAAACAAAAAAACTACCCAAATGCTTGCCTTAGGCTCTTCATTATTATTCAGTGTGCATCATTTCAACTGGCTTCAAAAACTGGGAGGCTTAATAGCACAGGTAGTACCAAACTGAGATTCTTTGCTTAGTCTACTTACTTTTCAGAAATGTTATCTGGGTTAAATACTGACTTTTTTAAAAAAATGAAATGAAAACGATAGGGATTGTTAATGTACTGGACACCAGCAAAATAGGTTATATTTGAAAAACAAAAAACCCAGTTCTGAACTGTCCTTTGTCCCAGAAACATTGATGATGTCTTGACTGTTTGAAAGTGCTTGGTTTTTGTTGAGCTCAATAAGAGATGTAGACTCTTGAGCATTCTTTAAAAAGTACATTTAGGAAAGATCTTTTTTTTTTTTTCTTTTCCTCTACAGAAATAGTATGTCAGTTATCACTCCGGGCTTCTGAATTAAGGTTGATTTAAATCAGATTATATCAAATCAGTTCCTCCCATATAAACTGTTATGGTATGCAGACTGATTTCTTTCTCTGGGAAGCCACTTGGAGCCTTTTGCCATGTTCTCCCCTGTCCATAAAGCTCCAATCAAAAGTGTCTGCTCTTTGTGTAAGAATTGATCCTGTGTACTGGAGGCATTTGGAAGATACAAGCTGTAAGGCATAATGATGACTTCAGGACATTATTAAAATCTTTAATTTCTCCACTGTTTCTCCTGTATTGCTCTTTCTCTGATGAACCAGCGAGTGCAAGCAGATTGCAGTACTTTTGACAGGAGACTAGTATTTTTAATTAGATCCATGGGTTATTTCAAGGATAGGTAGCCTTTGTCTTTCTCTTCATCACAAATCATATCAAGGAAGCTTTCCTGCTGCCCCAAAATTTTCTCTTGTTACCGTTCCAGTTAAGTTTGCAGTGCTGGTTTAGCTAAGCTTTTGCCTTTCTTTGCATAATAACCACGGATGTTTCTGTTCTCTAAGATTTATAACTTGTGCAAAAAAATTTCTGTCTTCAGGTGACTCTTTGATTCAGCCAGGACACTATATTTTTAACTTGGTTTGAACTAGCTTTGTCACTCAAAAGAGGGGAGGGCAGAAAAGGGAAAACTTCACAATTTGTGCATTCTTGAGAATCTCTCACAGGCATGCAGTTAAAACGTGACATTTTATGGCCTGTTAGAGTCTCACGTCCAGTGCTGTATTGTGCCTTGTGCTGCCAAAAAAATGTCAAAAGAGCCTAGATATTAGGCTAGGGAAGGGTGGAAGAAGAGGGCTGAAGAGGGCTGTCCTAGCTAATTGTAGAGTCAAAGGTGAGAGACTTGCCTGGGGGGCATTGATGAGAAATGCCTCTTTCTCTGGGAAAGTTCCATAGGTGGCTTCAGCTGGTTGGTTGCTGCCTTTATTTGCCTCCTCTGTTTAAGCACCACTTCTGGGGGAACATTGGTAGAACTGATCATTTGCTAGGGTAACTGAAAGGTTTTGGGGTTTTTTGGTTTTGTTTCCTTGTATGGAATGTCAGCACCAGAGTTGGGCACCAGGGAAGAAGCGCTTCATTTGGCAGTGGCATGGTTTTAAATGGGCTCACTTAGACCAGAGAAGACCAGTCCTGCTGCAGGAACAGCTGATCTCTTCTTACATTGATTTCCAAACTCCCAGTTCAGGGTCTTGATGTCCTGAGACATCCCCAAACCAGAGCAAATTTCCCAGAATTCATGGCAGTTCAGCACCTGCTGCCTGATGAAAGGACGGAAACCTCTTTGAAAAGGAGAGGGGGTTAAATGGAGGCAAAAATTGTATTTGCAGTTCCGTGGCTTGGCATGCACTCCTGTGATGGACCACGGGGCATCTCTGGAGCACACAGAGGGAAGGACACCTTTACCTCATTAGGTGTTTGATTACTGCAGAGACTCAGTATCCTCTGAAAAGTTCACTGAGAAGATCAGCTTTATGATACTTGAGGGATTGCAGAGACACCCTGTAGTCAGGCCAAGGTGGTGACAGGGTATGTTGCTTTAAAAAAGTCCAACTGAGAGAAGAGGTTTGAAAGAAGGCTGCCTGCATTCAGATTGTTCTCCATGTTGTCTAAGTACATCTTTGTCCTGCTGACCCTTCCTTTGTGGTGCAGTTACTTTGCTGATACCACGTAGTATTAAACTTTTGAACAACATTGAGCTTGGTGCCTGGTAATGAGCTGAAATGTAGAGATGCAATTTTCCTGTGACAGATTTGTGTGTGAATTTGAAAGTACTACTTTTGTACAGCAGTCTCTGTGAGGCCAAGGGTAAACACACATCACCTATGAAATTAAACAACAGTATTTTTTGGGAAGAGGCTCTTGAGCTGGAGCTACTTTAATATCATAGGAATGCCATGAGGGCCCTTTGGTTTACAGATTTTATTTTTTTTCCTTCATCTGAATGCACTGAGTTTCAGTACAGGCTGAAATTTTAATGGAAGGCTTGAGGAGAGGAATTTTGCTCTGTGGTAATTTAGGGGATGTTTTTTCATCCTTTTAACCTGCTTTGCAGGTTTAATAGGACTTAGCTAGTTTTGTCTCCTTTGTTTTTGCTTTTAGGTAACTTTAATGGGATTTTTCATTTTGGTCTAAGCTCCCTTTTAGTCGGCACTTAGACATTTCAATAGCCATAGGATATGGCCCAAAGTCACTTCTAAAAGCCACGTTTTTCTTCATTCAGCTGTCCATTTTTTTGTCTGTCTTTATTTCTGTGGAGTTGGATGCAGGTTGTGCAAGCTAGTGCAGATGAGCTGGATCAGAGAACTGATTAGACCTGACCAAAAATGAGGATTTGGCCATATCAGTTTCACAGTGTGATTCAGCAGCTGGTTGCACAGAAAGGTTTTTTTGTGTCTACTTTTCTCTGTCTTCAGTTGTTTGTCAATAGCTGCTTCCCCACACAGAGCTGCCACAAATTACAGCCTGACTTGTTAAGGAAAACCAAAATGAGTGGCAATTTACATTCATAGGTTGTCCTGTGAACTGGGGCAGCTCTCAGCTACTGCTGCTGCTTCTTTAGGAGCAGTCAGTCTATCCTGGTTGCTGGAGCTAAGGAAGCTTTAGGGAAAGGCATCTGAGGACACAATTCTACCTCAGCCACTCTAATGTGAGCTGTCACAGAAACCTGAGGACTCACCTGCATGAAAGCTTTTCTATTTCAACTAGAAAACTTGTTTTACGCTCACACTCAGGTGTATGTGTATTGTGATACAAGTGAGCAATTTCTGGTTTTATCTGTCACTATAGTTATCTATATTCCCCTCTCAGTGGGGTAAACTTCTCGTGATTATAGATGCTGCTATGATCAGAATGGTTTAAGTAAGTGCTGTGACTGCTCTGGAACTGGGAATCCACCTAAATCGGGCTGTAAGGATGCACATGGAGCTGAGAGCATTTTAAGGTTAAGTGTGTTGTGAGGGACATTTGCTGGGGATAACTGTAGAGCCTGCTGTTCCTCTGTGGCTGAAATGATGGCCCCAGCTGCAGGTAAAGCAGCTACAGAGCCTCTGCAGTTTGCAGGAGGATCTTGTGCTGTGACGGGGAGACCCCTCTGCAGAGGAACATAACAGCAATTACAAATGTAGTCCCCACATCATCCCCAACACAGACAGCATTCTCTTTCATACAATAAGCTTTCATACGTGAAGCTTTTCGTGTATAAGTGTGTTTTCACAATCCTCATTTGTTTACTTCCTTCATGGGTCCTGCTGTGTTGCATAGCGAGTGCTGTCCTCTTCAGGGTAGTTGAGGGTCTGGGATAATCCAGGTTATGAAACATCTGGCTAAGCATTGTGCAAGACTGAATAGATGTCTCTTTACCATGCTTTTCTGGAGCTCCAGTGATAGGAGGGCTTAGATGCAGCTCGGTGTCCTTACCCAACTGGTGCCCATCTGGTGCTCCTGTTGATCTAATACAGCTCAGGGAACCTGGGCAGGTGATGGGTCCAGTGCATAGATACCTGGTTTGCTTTGAGGTCTTGCTTAGGGCAAAGGCTTTCTCACACAGACACATGCCCCAAATGCTGTAATGGCATTGGGAAAGCAGTATCGTTTCTCTGACTGGCCCAAGGCAGCTGTGCTAGGAGTTGGCTGTGTTGTGCTTGCATGTAGAACTTGCAGACTGTGGATATGTGGTGCTGTGACCTGGCTGTCCTCTTCTAATCAGACTCTTTCTCTTGTAACGGTACAGTCTCAACTTTTCATGCAGATATTATGCGATTTGCCACACATTGATCTGGTCCTTGCCAGTTGGTGTGTGCTGTTAATGTCTATTTAGGCTACTTAAATTGCCCATAGGTGGAGTGACAGGGAAACTGGGACATGGATGGGAATGAGAAAAAAATACCCCAAAATTTAATGTCTTTCTAGGTCTTCATGGATTCATGATTTATTTATTGACAGGACCAAATTTCAGAACACTTGATTTTATTTTTTGCTTTATAAATTTGCAGAAGGAGGTTAAGCTGTGGCCATTGCCTGCTTGGATAGGTCATTAGTTGCTTCAGAATGTGATTTAGGATATTAACTTGTAATAATTGGCCACACAACAATGATACTCAGTTGTAAATGCTTATGACAATCAGGTACTGCCCAGCATTGGAAGAGAATGGTAAATACATTATGCAGAGGCAAAGCTTGTGAGGTGATTTCATGAAGGACTTCTTTTGTGCCCTGTGGGCCTGGGGTTTGATTTACTTTAAGAAGTATGTTAGAGTTTTGGGAGTAAGCATTGGTGTCTGTACCCTGCTGTATGCATGTACCATTACAGGCTTTGCAAAGCGCTGCTATCCCAGCGTGTCTCGTGGCTTAATTTGTGTGTGTCTCTTTCAGATACATGTACTGGACTGACTGGGGTGAAACACCCCGAATAGAACGGGCAGGAATGGACAGCAGCATGCGGAAGATAATTGTTGATTCCGATATTTATTGGCCAAACGGACTCACGATAGATCTTGACGAGCAGAAACTTTACTGGGCTGACGCAAAACTGAGTTTCATTCATAGGGCAAATCTGGATGGTTCCTTTAGGTAAGTTTCCTTTGGTCTGTAATATGGTGTAAGTTATTTCTCACTTTCTGTGTTCATTTTGAAATGACACCTTTTTTTTACAGTAGTCTAGAATAATGCAAATACCTTATTGGGTTTTTTTAAATGCAGTTCTTAATAGCCTTGCGAAACAGTTGGAGATGCTTATTTTTACCCTAGGCAATATAACAGTTAACTAGTGACTGGCATTTTACAGTATTATTAATGGTTTTTTTTACCAGCAGGAAATACACAATGAGACACACTTGGCCATTGCCCCATCCAAAAATGTCCTTTATGTCATGCCTATTAATTAACCAAATTCAGTTAGGAAGCAGATTTTCCTAAAGGTTGCTGGAAAGCACAGTATGGAAGTTTTGTTTGGTGGCTCTTGTCCAAGTGTGCTGTTGAGTTTTGGCTTTTGTAGACATGGAGAAGTGACACTTCAGGCAGGGCAGATTTATGCATTTGAGATTGCATCTTCAATTTTGTGCAGTGTTCAATGGGCAGGTTGTGTTGGTCCTGAAGGGTGAGTGTCATATGCAGTAAAATGTCCTGCCAAAGTAATCCCTGCATTGTTGCCTGGCTTTGGTCTTCAGGTCATCTTAAATGGCATTTTCATTTTCGTGATTTCATAACATTTTAAATGCCTGTGTCAATAAAATTGGTTTGCTTTGGTGTAAAGTTGGAGGAGTTCTATTTTACGGATTTCTGTGTAATAGAATAATACGCCTTCCCCCCAAAAAAAACATTTTTCATGGTGTTTTTCAGTTTGTTTTTTTTACTGAGATGCATTCTATGCCTGATTTTCACAGTCATAAAAGAGCAATAGCAATATTGACGTCCTTTATAAAACACTGTGAAGTTCCTTTGAGAGCACTGTGTAAGAGCTGGATAATGGTGGCATTGTAGTAAGTGACAAGTATTGACTGACAGCCCCAGTATAGACAAGGGAAAAGGCCTTTGCGGAAGGCAGTGGTAGCTCAAAGTCTGGCTGCAGGTTTGTAGACAGAAAGAAAGATTTTCATATAATACAACATGAATGTGTCTGATCTGGGGGCGAGTGGCAGAGTGTGAGGGTTCCAGGCTGTTTCTGCAGTTTTCATGCACACACGAATTGTATAGACTTTACTTACAAATATGTGTAAACCTTGAAGTTGTAATTGGCAAGTAAAATCTATTCTGCTCATTTTAAGGTAGAGAAGGGCCACCTGAAAGGGAGCAAGCCTTTGAATACACTAGTTCCAGCAATCTGTCCAAATTACTTTGTGATAGATTAGTGCCCCACCTCCCAAACAGATTTCTGTTGAACCATAAATCAAACAGTATTTTAGGAAAAAATAGTGTATTTTGCATTAAGAAAAAATTGGCTCGCTCTTGCATATTTTACTCTGCTGCTAGAGCGTGTAAATGCATGCTTGAGGTCAGACTATTGCTGCACAGGGTGCATTCTGGAAGTTCCTGATGTCTAACTGCATGTGAGCTTTCAGGTATTGTCCAATATAATAACTCCTGAAGTGTTACGGATATTAATAAAATGCCATGAAGACGGATCTTAATCATAACTCCTTTTAAATGAAATTTTTATTTATTCCCTCTTCCATTCCACTGATCAATGTTGAACCAGCCATCTGTGAAGTTGGGACTCCTAGATTCTGGTGTCAAGGGGCACTTCACTAAGGGTTCAGACTAGATGGTAACTTTAGAAGTTGTTTCTGTTCCTTAAACATGGAGCAAACAAGTTTCACTCATACATGACAGTAAAGAAATCTGTGATATTTCAAATGCTTTCAGCCCTCCCATCCCAGAATCCATTCAGGGTTACCTCAAAATTCAAATAAAAAGGAAATTTGCATTCTCTGTGGTGGATTAATGTTATGGAGCAATCTGCCTCTTAGCAAGCTTCAATTTGCAACCACATTTTCTGGAACTATTTCAAGGGATGTAATTACAGGAGAAAGGGAGACTTGATATCTAAGAATGATGGAAATAGGGGCAATACATAGTGGAAAACAGCTGTTACAATATTAGGATACAGCCACTGCTGTTATTAGTTAAGAGGAAAGAGCAGTGGTGAGAGTAGAAAGAGAAAGTGAAATTAGTGTTTGCATTTATTCTGTTGTGTTTTATGGTAAGAGAAGTTGTGGTAATTAGAAAGACAGAATTTTTAGAACAGTTTCAAGTTTATCTCTAGAAGAGAAAGATTATTCATAATTTTGTTTTCTCTTTTCCACACTAACTACTTTGTACATGTATATGCCAGTACTTGTTTGCATGTGTCAGTCTGTTTTAAACTTGCCCATGTCTGAATATACATCAAGAATTTTTTTATTCCCCCCCACCCTGGAAAATGCAAATAAGTACCTATGCTGCTCAACATGAAACAGAGACCTTTCCCTGCCAAACGTTAGCTGGCTTTTGTTTTTCCTTAAATATCTTCAATGGAAAAAAAAATTGAATGCAAATCTGAATAGAGGTATGAGAAAATTAAGTTGCTCATTTTCCTTCAGGATGACACTGCTACTTCAGCTTTCTCATTTTTTACATAAAATGCATGGATTTTGTGAAAACTGAGTACCTAGTGTTTTGACTTAGGAATTGTCAAGTATCTTTTCTCTGACTCAATGAATTTCTTCAAAACTACTGAATCTAAATTATATATGTTTATTGCAACAGGTAAATTTCGGGATCCTGTGAAAACATGTTAGAAATGTCATGTGTTTTGTGGCTTTCAGTTCAGCTCATTCTTGGAAGTGCAGCTGAATGTCATTGAAAAAAAACATCTGAAATGTTTCTGATTTGTATTAATTACAAATACTTAGCTTTAGAAAAAATATAACTGACCTTTGCTCTACATTAAAAATTAATCTGAAAAGTATTTGATTCTGCTCCAGACAAAGTTGAGAGGGGTCTTTTAATGAGACTCGTAGGACGTTTCTTCCTTTTTCTGTTGGAAGAAAAGACTGAGTGCTACTGAAGTTCTGGGCAAAGATGTCATATAATACTTTAATCAAAGGAACACTCTTTGCACCTAAGTTTCCTTGAAAAGTCACTTGTATTTGGGTATTTGCACAGCTCCTGAGGTTAAGGAACTTCAGGGATCAGTGTAGAGCCTGAATCAGGTATTTGATGCTCTGAAATCCAATATATTTGTGTCCTTATTGCTATGAAAGGGTAAAACTTTATTTTATATTTTTCAGTCTTATTGTCACTTTTGCCACCAGGTGAATCTCTTGATCCAGTGAATTTGTTGAAAGACAACAGTTCCTATATGAGTTTTTACAAAGCCAGATTTTTTAACATGTGGTAACAAGTGGGAGCAATCCGTTTTTAATCCTTACTCTCTCTCCTACCTAGGCAAAAAGTCGTTGAAGGTAGCCTTACTCACCCCTTTGCTCTGACGTTGTCCGGGGACACTCTGTACTGGACGGACTGGCAGACGCGCTCCATCCACGCCTGCAACAAAAGGACGGGAGAGAAACGGAGAGAGATCTTGTCTGCCCTCTACTCACCCATGGACATCCAGGTCCTGAGCCCGGACCGGCAGCCCTACTGTATGTTCTGCTTTCCCTCAAACCCTCTGCATGACTGTCACTTCTCTGTCAGGGAAAATCTTAGTCAGAAAAATGGTTAGTGAGGAGTTTCAAGGTTTTGCATGCTTGTCAAGGGTTGCTAAAGGTAGAAGTGCTTGAATCCTGTACCTTCCTTTGAATATCTGGCCTGAGTTGATGTGAGCTCACTCACTGTCCCAGTTGTTAGCAAAATCCAAAATCCAGCAGAGTACTTCAGTGACTTCTGGGAACTTCGGTTGGTTTGGAACTTCAGTTGGTTGGAATATTTGAACAAGAATGGTACCAACTCACCTGGCATCTTTTTAATACCGTTACTTTAAAGACAACTGTAAGAAATGCTTGTGATTATTTTTTTTTTTTTAATAAGTAGAATTGCCACAAAATACATAGTGTTCATATCGTACCTATAAGTGCAATTTTTGCAGTCCAGACTTGATCACGATTATCTTCAATACATAGCAAATAGTTTGTGAATGTCTTAGTATGAAAGGGATTTAGTTTTGAGCATTTATATGAACACATATGTGCCTCTATTTTTCTTTATATTCAATGGTGCTACTTCAAAAGAAGGCACATGTAGAGTAATGAGAATTGAGTAGAGCTGCATATGTTATGTATGTGCATGAGATTCCATGTGGCAGTTGGTCTAGGTTTTGGGGTTTTTTAGGATTTTGTGAGAGTGGGACTTAAAAGCAGTGTTACATGTATGTAATTGAGTAGCTCTGGGAAGAATCAACTCTTGTCTAGAGGAAATACTCTTGCCATTTGGACTGGCCTCTTTATTTATGCCAACTGTAAAATATGCTTCCCTAAAGATAACATTTGTTATTCCAATGAAGTTTATAGGATGTGAGTAAACAGGCCTGAAAGTAAGCAAAAGGAGTTTGGAAATCATCTTGGGGATGGAACATGTGCAAGTTTTCATTGAGGTTGCTGGGTATGCACAGCACCCTGGCCTATCTCACAGCTCCAGATAAGAGTTTGTCTGTGCTGAATTCTTGTCGTTGCTTTTAGTGCCAGGAATGTCCCAGCCTTGGGTCATAGTATTTCTGAGTCAGTCACAAAGAAAATACAGTACATAGGGAAAGAGCATATGCTGAAAATAGCTCAGATGCTATTGACTTCATTAAGCTCAGGCTTGGATTCCTTCCTCACCATTTTTTTTGTTCTGTGAGTGTCAGTGGAAGTAACAAAAGTCAAATTAACCAGACATTTTGTGCTTTTATATCAAAGTAGTTCAAATGATTATTCAAACTATAGTTTTGCATAGATCTTGCACGAGTTGCAAATATTTTTTATAAGTGCAATATTACCCATAAATACTTATTAATATGGTTCCAAGTCTTGCTGCCATTTTTTTCCCCATCTAAAGGAGAAAGGGGTGTTCAGTTGTCATATGTCCATCCCTGTCCTGTACGTGCAACACTACTGTAATGTAGGAATTGTACAAATTATGTTTTCTTCTCTTTCATAGAACTGGTCATCCCCTTAGTTGTGTCCATCTCAATTTAGGTGCCCCTAGAGCTAAGATGCTGGGGAGGGGGGACATATCAAGCATTTTATATTGTGATTCCTCTGTTGTTTAGCACTAAAGCTTATGCCAGTCATTTGGGATCTGTAATTTCTTCCTGACGGAGAAAAAAGGGCTTTAGGGCTTCTAGAAAAGTTAGAATAAATCTGTTTTGTTTCTTGAAGTTCACACTCCATGTGAAGAAAACAACGGTGGTTGCTCCCATCTGTGCCTGCTGTCTCCAAGGGACCCCTTCTACAGCTGTGCCTGTCCCACTGGTGTGCAGCTGGAAGACGATGGCAGAACGTGCAAAGCAGGTAGGAACTTGGCTTTTTTCTACTGTCACAGTGTTGGCATGGTTTGGGTTCACTGCTTCAGAGCTGATCCTTGAAGAAGTGAGTTGAGAGGAGCTGCCTGATACACTGAAATGCCATTTTGCATCCAAACCTCCCACCAAGCTGCCAAAGATGGTGATTTTAATGAACTAAAGTAATTCCCCTGTAGTGGAAATCAGAGAATTTTGTCTGTATTTAGTGTTGCCAGTTCTCTGTAGGAATGAAGTAGTATGTGGAACCCACTGCTAAAGGATTTTATTAGATGTAAGTTAATGTAGGACATCTTTCCATTTGGACAGTGGACAAATTTCTGTTGCCTTCCATTTATTGTCTAGAAGAGGTCAATGATAAAGTAGTGGTGACTGAGTTGTTGAGATAAGTGAGAAAATACTGTTCTAGGTGAGTGGTCCATGTCCCTGAGAATAGGAGAGGGTTGTATATTACCAATAAAAAGCTAGTTAGAGAATAATAGCCAGAATATAGGCTTTAATTGGAAAATGTAACTAGATGCATGCTTTGTGCCCACAGGTTGAATGAGCCTTGTGGTATACTTTGATAGCTTGGTTATTTCATTGATTGGGAACTCTCTTCTAAAGATGCATCTTACAAAAGCAGGCAACTAACACTGATATGGTGGTAGAACTGTAGGAGGCAAGGTTTTGGAGAGTGTTCTGCTGGCTCTGCTGCCTGTCTCCACTGCATTTTCGAGTCTAGTCAAATAATATAATAATTTTCTGATGTGGCTTGATTCCTCTGTGTAGCAGAGCAAGCATAATGGATGCCATTCATTTGTGAATTAGAAGCACAATTTAAACACTGAATCTCCAGGGTTTAAGAGCTGGCTTTATTAGCTCATCCTGCTATAATTGAAAGGCTTATAAGGTAGTTTTGCAGCTGCTGAGAGACTTTTCCTTTTCCTCCTTCCAACTTTGGAAAGTTTCCCTTTCACAGCTTTTAAAAAAACCTCGCTGAATGCTCAGGACAACCTTTTTAGACGTTCATATTGACCTCATGTTTCTGGCAGTGGGAATGAAGGTCAGCCTGCTTTTGGCATTTTGGCAAATAGCACAAGCAGGAGCGCCTGCTTATACTGTGCTTTCACCTTTCCATTGTCAGGCCAGACAATCTGCCAAGGGTTTTCTGTCAAAGGAGGGCGAAAAAGTGGGATGAGAACAGGAAATCTGGTTTTGCATAAGAATGTGGCTTTTTGGTTCAGTTTTATGGATTATTTCTTTCCCAAGCTCCACATCTTTTGTTGCCCTGTCTGCCTTATGCCAACATCCATGTGCTTCTCTTTCCCAACTTACTAATTAACTCCTTGGTTGCAAGGAACTGACTTTTTGTTCTCCACACGAGCCCTTTGTAGTGATGTTGTAGCAGGAGCTATGGATCCATGGGTGTTGACCACCTCTTCATTTTGTTCCCTGTTGACTTGGGCAGAGGTACAGAAGAGTCACTTGGGCATATGAGCTCTTGGACTTCAGGCTCTTAAGTGAATTACACAGAAGCTGCTGAGGGTTTATCTGCAGAAGGAGAAAAGCATTCTGTTCTCAAAATCCCTGTCCACATGGGGAGTTTACTGGTGCAAATATAACTATATAATGTTACTGTAAATATCTGTCAGAAAGAATTCTTGAGCAGAAAAGTTGTGGGGCTCTTTGGTGATTTCAGCTCTCTTGAATATTGAGGAATACATACATTGGGGATGCTCAGGTGAGAGCACGCTGTAGCTCTTTATGGTAAAGAGCCATAGTAATTAACAAAAAATATGAATTCAAGGACAGACTGTGCCAGTATTTGCCTTGCTGAGTTACGTCTGTATCTAATGAAACTCTGAAGCTCTGGGTTTTTATACTTTTACTAAACTAACTGTTGGTATGCTGGAGCCATAAGTGTTGTGCCTGTGTTAAAATAACACTTCATTTTCCTATAGTTTTAGCTTTTGGTATTGATGCATTCTTGCTTACTCTCTGATTCTAAAGAGTTGCTCTGAATAAATAAAAAAAATTACAGTAAATATCCATCGCTAATAATGGATATCAGGTAGATAGATAGCAACTGGCATCAAGTATATGGTCTTCTCTGGGAATGTGTACTTGTTTTGTGCAGGTAAATGTACTGTTTTGCAGACCCATGGTGCTAAGTCTGTTTTTCTCTGTTGGCTTGAAATTGTTCTGCACTTTCTTGAAGTTCCTATATCAACAAGCAAAAGGGTCATAAGTTTGGAAATAAATCAGCTGCTCCTGACTGCAAAGTAAACATTCAGGCTCTGGTCTTTGAAATTACTTAAGAGGTTGTGTTGTCTTGTTGGATGTGTCAAATACATGATTTTAGATAGGTACCTCTACCCAGTCTTGCTGGTATAGAAGTCACAGATTGTAAAGCCCACCAGAGCCTGATGTCTCTAATTGTGCCTGTGGAGAGTGGTGTAGTCACCAGTAACTCATAATACCTCATAACTTTTAAGAATAACTGACTAGTGAAATTTTGTGTCTCCAAATGGAGCTTCAGTTCTTAGACCAGGTAGTTTTCTTGATCTGTGTTATGTTTGGGTTTTTGTTTGCTTGTTTGTTTGTCTTGTGTCTAATTTGCTTTGTTTGTTTGAAAGCCTTTCCTAAGCTGACTTAAGCAATTGCATGAGCATTTGAGAAAGGAACCAAGCTTTAGTTGCAGTCATTTAGAAGGAATGTGTAATTCTACCAGCAAATAGGCCTGTTGAAAGCAGAGCAAAAGGGTGGAAGTTTCACAAGCTTGGGGGCCTTCTTTTAGTAATTTTGCTGTTTTAGGACTATCCTGAAGTTTTTCTTTCTTTCATTATTTAAGGATCACATTTATTTTTTTTATGAACAGAATTATTTTGATTCATGAGTCTTCTGTTCGTATGCAATGTCTCCTTTCCAGAAGCTGTTCCTTCTCCTCCTGTCCTGGGGTTCCCTTCCTAGGATTTAGTGAGTTCTGGTGTTGGGTCAGTGGTACTTGGAAGTGCTGTGAGAAGGACAAATGTATTAATGGCTACTGTCTTGTCTCCAACAGTTTGTACAGTATTTGTTCCATTTTGTACCTTGCAGGGGCAGCCTTCAGGTGATACCTGTATGTCACCTCTTTTGAGCAGATTCACCTTCCTCATGCTTCTCGCTTTCCACAGTGCCCAGTGAATGACACGAATTTATCTGTTTCTCACTCCAGCTCTGGTGCACCTTTGGTATAATTTGTACCACTTAAAGTGAATGTTTCCAGATAAAATGGAGCCAGATCTTTGCACCCTGTTCTGCTTTTGTGGAGCAGGTTTGTTTTGCTTTGCTAGGCGAAGCTGCAGTCTCAAAATATTGGATGACACCCCCTGCTTTTTCTTTCCTTCTGTGACTTGACCATGTGGTTCAGTTTAATCACATTCAGGCAAGTCTAGGTGTTTTTTGTGTATCTTGCCAGCTAACTGTGATTAAACCCTGATCCCAGTCTCTTGTACAGCAGCTACGTGTCTGCATCCTTCCAAGACTGCGCTGGTTTTTGTAAACAGCATTCAGCCGCATGTTTTTCTTATGTTTCTGGAAAATATATCATTTCTTTCTGCTGTATTCAGTGTTGCTGGCATGCAGCTATCACTGCAGGCCTTCTAAAGAAATGTCAAAAGCCTCATCTTTTTTCTAAGTGGATATATTTCCTGTAAGTGATTACTCTGACTTCCTGAATTCCCTCTGCCTGTCAGTGTTGCATTCCAAAGGTTCTTACTCTCATTGCACATAATTTTCTGATATCCTAGTATCAAGTTAGTCAATTGTATATGAACTAAAATTAATTGGATAGCATTTTAGAACCTATTATCTAGGGCTGATACCTGCAAAATGTTTTCAATATTCCACACCTTGCTCTGCCAAGTCTTTACTAGCTTGGCTTTATGGCTATAAAGCTGTAATAAGTAGGATAAGCTGGGACTTCAGCTAATGTTCTTTTTTATTCTGTGTTTTTAACTTCAGCAAGGACACTCAGAGCTACACAGTGTCAGAATTAGTCCAGATCCATGCAGCTTCTGGAAGTTGCGTACGCCTAGTTTTAAAAAAAATATTTTTCAGGATTTTGTTTTGCTTCTCATTAAATGTGTAATGCTTGCTGCAGTATACAGATAAAATATTTCAGTAAATGCTACAGGATTTTACTTTACTCATTATGCAAATTCATTGCAGCAATTTCACATGGCCTGGATATCATTAGTTCTTGATCCATTTTACATATCTAAATTCCTCTCTAACCAAATTTAAGACTCTGTTAAGAGAAGTATTTTTTTACTTGCTTCCACATAAAAAACACAAACCAAAACAACCCAAGCCTTTCTGTGACACTGGAATATCTCGGAGATTAAATTTTACTCTGATTTATTGTCTTTTCATTTGTGTTGGGAAAGGTCATGATTCTGTTCCCTTGTATTTGAAAGAAACGTGAGAGGCCTCTTGGTAAGGAAGGCATAAGGGTGGTTGAGGTATAAGTGTATTTTCATGCCATGCAAAGAGTAGATGACAAGTGTGACATCCAAGTTTGCCATAGTTTTGGAGAAATGCCGTTGGTATTTTGAAGCGCGCGCAAAGGAGTGATGCCTGGAAGCAAGGGCACTGCCAGCTAAAGTATGTTCCTTTAATACACTAGGCATTGGCTCAGTATAGATCTAAGCCAGGGGCTATGTGAGCAATGTTCTTGATCATAGGGTTTAGTTTTAGGTGGCCCTGCAAAGAAGAGGGAGTTGGATTCAATGGTCCTTTACAGCTTGAGATATTCTGTGATTCTAAGTAGACCGAGCAAAACTGTCTCCAGGGAGGGCTATAAAAACATAAATGGTCCCCTGCCAGTGCTGAACACAAAGAATTTGGCTGCAGAAGCAACCATATAGTAACGGCACTTTAGCTTCTGCTTACACTGATATTATTACTGAACTCAGAGAAAGTAAATGCCCATGTCCTGTGGACAGATCTGTGAGCTGGTCCTATCCGTGCAGTGCTTGGTAATGGATTGCTCCTATAGGGGTTCTCTTCCTAAAGGCTGTGCAAAAAATGCAGCTGGTCCATATGTTAAGGGTGAATATCCAAGGTTGCATTGACTCCTGCTAGTGACTTGCCGTAATGCTGAGGTTGCTGGCAGATTTGACAGTGACACAGGTACCTGAATGCACAATTACCTTGGTGGCTTCTTTACCACAGCAAATTTACTCTTACAGAAAAAAGGGTTTACACTGTTTGAGATGTGGAAGTTAGATTCTTGCTGTGCATTAGCATGAGCATTCCTTAAAGCCAGCATGAGAACTGCTGCTGTATATTGAGCTTTAAGCATAACATGACTCAAACTAAAAAAGTTACTAATTTTTAGAACCTTTTATTTATTCAGTGGCAGGAGTTTGGTTGATTTAAAGCGGTGACAAGGAGAATTTCTTCCCTCTTCTGCTCCCGCTCCTCAGATGTACCTCAGTTGATAGGTACTTCCTAGAAATCTGGTTCCTTTTAGATATCTCAGTCTAGATGTTTTAACTAGCCAGCTGCTTTTTGCAATAATATTGTCCCTGCTATGTCAGAATGTAAGTGGCCATTTGAGACATGGCACACTGACCTCAACTCACCACATTTCTCCAGTTGAAGACAACTGTTCATTGCTTGAAAATGGGAGAGTTTGGCTTTGAGTTAGTCTTGTGAGGTGATAAAAGTTGTAGGGTTTCTGCCAGGAAGGTGTGACAGCTCCAATTTCTCAAATAAATGAGGAAATCCTGTTTTCTGAAATGAAAACCAGAAAAAAGCCCCCACGTTTTCATAACTGGAGAAGAAAGTGATTGCTTCAGGTGTTTGTAGAGTCAGCTTCCCTTATCTATCCTTGATCCTGTTGTTGAGGCAGTTGATCGGGGTTGGCTACTATTCCCAGTGTCTTATTTCTCCTTGCCATTCTGCACATTGCAATATAGAAAACAGTGTTTTTGGAACCTGCTGGTTGATACTGCAGTGCATATAGTAGTTTTTTTATATGTAGGAGATAGAAGAGCATTGAAGGAAGAAATGCTAAGGCACTTTCTTCTCATCTCCTGTGTATTTTCTTGGTGCACATCATGTGCTTTAAAAGTTTTGTCTGCGGCTCCTTAGTGAGCAATCATGAGCTTATTACAGCAACTAAGCCTCCAAGCAAGACAAGCAGGCAGACAAATACCTTCATTGTGAAGTATTTACCTCATGCCATTTAACCACCAGAGAAGGTCCCTCTGCTAACAAGTCTTTCTGATAAATAAAGAGGAACAGTGTGGACTAATCCAGACTTTCTGATTAAGTAGACCAACCACTAATTGGAGAAGAACAGCCTTTTTGAGAAATAGAAGGGTCAGTGAGATATTTGTTATTTGGGATAACTGCTGTAGAATCAGTTCTTTCAAGTACCTGATAAAGCTTCTGCTGTCATTCTGTGAATAACTGTCTGGAGTGTTCCAGCACTTGGAAGATGCTGGAAGAGAAACCTGGCGTATCAATAGATAAACTGATTCTATTCTAGCATTGATTTGGAGCTGTATTGGAAAGCAGCACTCATGTCCTAATCTGCTTGTCAGGAGATAAAAAACCAGAAAAACCCCTGTATTTTACTTTATGTCCTAGAACCTTGACAGTTGACTGGATACCTGTCTCTCCCCATTGACAGCTCTGTGATTGAAAGGCAGCTGTGGAAAACCATGGCCTTTGGGTTGAAAGATGCTTTGATTTCTTAGGTGTCTTCCGTCCTGTGCCTGGTATTTGACTACCGTAGGGAGATGTTATCCAGAAGCTGGAGGACTTTTTCTTCACTCCCTCTCTCTCTGTTGCACTCCCAAAGGTGTATTGTACTTCCTTTGCTTATCCAGGAATTGTTGAAACAGCATGTTTGTAAATAAAACTGTCCAGTAATAGGTACCTGAGTGTCTGGAAAATTTAGAAGCTACCTCTTCTTGTTCTACTCCATTTCACAAAAATTTCGTGAGTGGTTTTTTTCCCTTTCATTCATGTGTAGATCTTGCTTGTTTTGAGTCTGTTTTCCCCTTGCTTTATTTAGTGTGTTATGTGGATGATTTTATTTGATTTATATGAAAAGATGATATTACCTTCTATTCATACCAACTTTTATGCTTCTAAATGGGGACTACTTTGTGTAGCGACAAATGAAATAGACTCATATGGAAATGGCCTTATTTATAATTTCATTGGATAAAAGCCATAAGAAACATGCCGTCAGAAGCAACCTGGAGGGAGTGAAGAGCATTCCTGAAGGTCTGCCACATCATCTTCTAGTTCTGTTGTCAGTGGTTTTCCTGGCCTATGGTGAATGAAGCTTTCTTTTCAAGCTTTGTTGGTGCATGTTTCAAATTGATGACTACTTTCCAGGACTCTGAAGCACTGTCTAGTTAGAGCTTATTTTTGTGGTTAGGGGTTTTTTGTTTTGGGGGTTTTTTTGGTGTGTGCGTATAAAGGAAATAGCGACGCTCTCCCTTTCCAGCACCGTTGAGTCTCTAGACTGAATCTGGTTTTATGCTGCAAGAGAACCACACCCTGGGTCTGCACTGAAAAGGTTTATGTGTAAACTTTGTTATCTTGCATTCACTGTGTGCTGGGTGCATACACAGGCAGAGTCACCGTGACCCAGTGATAACTACCTCGGCTGCTGTAGCTTGTCTGCCTCTTCCAACATTGGGTGCCTGAGCTCTGTTTTACTGCATCAATGTAGCAACAGTGAGAGTGAGACTGTCCCTAGATTTGCAAACCCTGATTTGCAGCTGTTTGTATGTTTTTTGTTTGGTTGGTTTGTTTTGCTGCTTTGTTTTTTTCTTGATTGTGTCAGCTCAGAATTGAATTTTCTGGGGCTCCATCAGACTTGGCACATAATAAATAATGCTTAAATTTCAAAGCATTTTACAGTTTTTAGCCTCAGAGAGGGCTCGTGGGGTGTAAAGTATTTATTTCTGTTTGTGTAAAGAATGACAGCAGTGCAGAGAAACTTAATATGTTCAAGGTCTTTTGCTGAATGGGAAACATCTGCAATTAGAAGTCAACAGAAGCGGGACTGTAGAAAACCTACTGTATTTCTGTTCATTTTAAAATATATTTTAGTTATGTATCTTGTTGAGTTGTAATGAATTTTTGATTATTGTCTCTATGCATTTGAGGCGTTACTGCCAAAACTCTGTTTAACAGAAACTAGGTGGTAAAATGGATGTCAGTTCTAAAGTCAGTGATTCCTTACTCTGAGCCAGTGGAATTGTGTATCTCCAGCAGAGAAGTAGGTACATGTAAACTTTAAAACTGTGCTTTGCAAGGAAACACCACAATCCAAAGCCCACCCTTTTTCCAGCAGTAGGGATTTCTGACAGACTTTTTCTTGGCCCATCCTTTTTCCTATGGCTTGCAATGAACTGTTATTAAGAATTCTGTGCAAAGGGATGTTATATATATTTTTTTAATTTTTTTGGTTAATGAAGAGTAGAGCTGGGAGTACGATATCTGTGGGATTTTTTTTTTTGTTTTGTTTTGGTTTTTTTTTGTTAATGAAGGGTAGAGCTGGGAGTACGATATCTGTGGGATTTTTTTTTTTGTTTTGTTTTGGTTTTTTTTTGTTAATGAAGGGTAGAGCTGGGAGTGCGATATCTGTAAGGTAACGGTCAGATTTACCACTTAGCATTTCCAGCTTTCTCTTCTCTTTCTTTAAAGCACACAGAGAATAGACAGAACTCAGGGCAGGGTAAGAGTTGTTCAAGAGCTTTGAGGTCTTTGGATGAGACCTGTACGTAAGGGCAACTTCTGTGCTTGGTACAGCAATAGCCAGATGACTGTGCTGACCTTTGATTCTGGTTAATACCAATGCAGTTATGACTGTTATATTAATGCTGTTTTGAGTAAATCTTCCTAAGAGTTATCTTCTCCTCTGTCAGTAGTAACTTCACAAAGCTTTGTGCTCACAAGTGCAGTACTGGGCATGTACAAACTGAACGTGTCTCATAGAAGCTCCGTCCTAAACTAGAACGGGGTAACTGTGATTTTTGTGTTGCAATAGCTTTTCCTAGAAGAAACATTACTTTTGTCCTAGTCAGCTGCTTTGTGCTAATGATCTTATCAGCTGTGCAGTTTAACTAATATTCCATTTGTGGGATTTCATTTTGGTGGCTGTGTGAATGTGTCAAAACTCTGATTTGTAGGTGTTTTTTCTGGTTCAGGCAAAGTTAGAAGTCTGCTACTGTGATAATGGAAGAAACAGTAGACAATAGCTTTTCACTGTAACATGCAGACAGATATGATGTAATTTATGAGTTACATAAGTGCTCTGGTATTTCCTTTCTTTGTCACAATTGTTAGTTTTCCTTATGCCTACTTACCTTTCAATTAAATCAAGTCCTGTCTGAATGTGGCCACTCAAAACATTCTTTCAAAGAAACTTTTCCTGTTTCTATTTTGCTGGTTGCACACTCCCACTCCACACAGTCTTTGGTTTTAAATTGCATGTGCAGTGTCAAGTTGGAGAGTACATGGCCAGCCTTCCACAGCCCACCACTGTTACACAGTAAGAAGAAGCAGTGCTGTCTTCCTCTCAGACTGAAAGATAAATAAAGGTCTGAACTGGAATCCATAGTGCTGTTCATGTTGCAATTGGCTCTAGTAAGGTAACCAAGGACAATGTATAAAAAAAATTCCATGTATGTCTAAGTATTGCTGAAGTTTGTTTCAACTCCTTAAATATTACTGTTTCTGGGGAGGTTGAGGAACAAGAAGGGGGTTTTACAGAGTTTTGTTGATTTAAATCTCAGTTTCATTGCATCATTTTTCTTTCGGTGTGAAGAGCGACTGATGCTAAACCTTTGTGCAAGATGTCGTAGTTGTTTTGAATACTGGAAAACTTATTAAACAGTAAGACAGTGTTGCCAGTTTTCACATGCTCCATGTTTTCTCCCACAACCATATTCTGGCCCGCTTTTGCCCTACACTGGAACTTTGCCAGGTAATTCACTGTATGGCAGCAACCAACAGAATCCCTTGCTTTTTTGATAAATCTTTTTAGTTTATCAAGGGTGCTGAGGTAGCTGTGCTCAAACAGCTTGTAAAGGAGTTGCCTGCAGTCAAAGTACTTCTAAAACACTCCTCAGAAAGCACTTACCATTTTGTTCTTTGGAGCAGAGCTAAAAGCTTTCCTGTTTTTACAGTGTATCTGATTTTCTCCCCACAAATACAGAGATTTCCAGAGTTGTTTGTAATGAGACTGAGTCTGTGCATGCAGGTGCATGCTCATGCATATACATAAAACTGGGGGATGAGTCCTACAATAGGTCATTGTTCTAGCCTAATTAGCAGACAGACAAATGGGAAGGGAATGGCATGGCGTTTTCTGGCAAAGATTAACAGAGGCAGCCACTGCAGTCCACATGTTTAGGTTGGGTGAATAAATTGGGGCATTTGTTACTGTGTTATAGATGTCTTGTTACTTGTCAAATGTGAAGTGGGCCAAGGGAAGAATAAAAAAAGCTCTTGTCAAGCTGGTGAGATGGCCTGTTTTTCTGCTGTCAGCTCTGATTGCAGTTAATTTTGCAAATAGAATACAGTTGCCATTTCCAGCAGTGAAGCATGAATTTTTAATAACAAAAGCACAAACCAACCAAATCAAAGCAAGCATGATATCCTAGCACAGATATGAAAAGTACTGATTTCTGGGTATGGCGGGGAAGCATCTGGTGTAAGAGCAAAAAAAAAAAAAAAATAGAGTATATAGTCATCCCTCCTGTGGCGGAGGGGCAATTAGATGATCTTCAAGATTCCTTCCAACCCAAGCCTTTCTGTGATTGTTAACCAGGACAGCTCGTCAGCTCTTATGGTTATTAGATCTACTGAAAGTTTCTGTTGAAGGTCTGCAGAAAGCTTGTGTTGAATAGCATAGAGAAAAATAAGCAGTTCAAAGTTTAAACCAGTTGAAAAAATAAAACAATTTGAATTTGAGTATTTTAAAATATCTAAATGGAAACTTTAGATTGACCTAGTTCCTCCTGGTTTTCTATTTATGGTTTGCATAGAAAACTTTTCATAAACTTTTGCTGGAGTGTTTGGTTGCTGCGATTGCATGTTGGAATATCTTGCATTTCTCACTCCCCCCAAAAAGGCTTTTGTTCATTGTGTGGTGTTATAAACGACCGTGTTGTAGCAGTTAGCAATTCTGTTGGGAATCTCTTAATCATGTGGTTAGAAAAGTGACTGCAGTGAGAGAGGTTTTTGAAGATGAAGTTAATTAAATATATGCTATAGCACTTCAGCACTAGGTAAATAGCTGGCTGTAATGTGTTAGGCAGGTTCTAGGGTATCTGGGATAACACTGGGCAAGTCACAGCACAACACTTCTGTAGCCTTGAAAACATTCCTACTAACATTAATAATCAAAATACCTCCATGATACAGATAAAACTAATGAGCCAGACAAGCATGTTTGTCCAGGTTTGTAGAGAGAACCAGTGTCGAGTTCTCATCTCTTGGTGATGTGCTCAGAGCCTGCTGCCAGCTCTTCCTCTCTAGCAGAAATTTGTTAATGGAGTCAAATACAGTTATAACCAACTGTAATTTTAAACTGCTTTGTAATAAGAGACAGGATTTTTTGCAGCTATGAAAAATTACCTACAATAATGGTCTTTTTACCAACTTTCAAGTGGGAGCTGTAACATAGTGATACATGGTGTGGTAACATTTTCTCTGTTCACATGTTTTTTAATGTTCAAGGATGTAGATGCATGTCTGTCAAGAGTCTTTGTGTAATATCTCACTTAATTTTAAGCATCTCTACAGAATTGGCCAAGTAGCTCATTCTACTTATTATTTCTTTCTCCTGCAAACCTCAGCTAGAGGTATGATAGAAAATAGAAGAAATTATCAAGAGGCATCCCATTCAACTACCAATAAAATGTCCCAGTTGTCAACTGAAGATTTTCTTTTTGCTTGCTAGTTCAGCAGAGAGAAGTTTTCTTCCTCCTGTTTATTTTTAGCCACATATGTCCATGGGACAGAACTGAGGTTGGGAATATATCTACAGTAGTGTTTGCTTGCAGAAAAAGAGCAGCTGAATGTATCAGAAACAAATTGTTTCTTCCAGTTTGCAAGAAGATTCTAGTCACGTAGTTGATTCAAGGTGTCTGGGCTGTCCTGTTCCTGTCAAAATAATATTTTGTGTGCAAATAAATGTGTGGTCTTATGCAGAGGTGAATCTATCACAGAGCTGGATGAGATAAATCTTGAGTCTAACTCTTGCTGCTGTGAGGAGGTGAAGGCTGTTTTGGTACTACTTGTGAATTGTAGGGGGTGTTAAGTGTCTTTCAGCCTGTTGTGCAGTCAGCATTTCTAGACATAATCGGGACCTTAGACTGACAGTTCCTTCCTCTGTCTCTGACCTTGTTGACAGTGAACCAAGGTGAACCTGCAGTCCTTGTGTGAAGAAGCAAAACATATGCATTTGATTCTTATCTGTTTGTTCCCATGCAATGAGGCTTGCAATGTTGGTTGTCCTAGAAATACATGTCATGTTGGTAATTGCTGTGTTATCAGTTGCTAGGCATGTATTTGATGCTCCTCTGCTTCACATTACTTGTACTTCAATATTAAGGTTGTGATTGCAGGCACATGAATACAGTAGAAATTCAGGAGTTAAGGTGGATATAAACTTGAGTGCTGTCGGTGTCTGAATAGCTGCTGTGCTGCTCCTTGAGGATTAACCACCTCTCTTGGACCCCTCTTCCCTCTAGGGCATGTTCTCATGAGATTCTTTCAAGAAGATGCCTGAAGAGATCAGTTATCTTTTCAGGACCTTACTCAGGGCCCTGCTTCTTCATTGCAGGATCCTGTGCTGCACCATGTCATGGTCACTGCAACCACAAGGCTGCCCCCAACATTCACATCCCCAGCCAGCTCTTTGTTGCTAGTTACTACAAGGTCCAGCAGCACATCTGTCCTCACTGGCCTCTCCACCACCTGTGTTAGAAAGTTGTCATCAGTGCTCTGCAGAAGCCTCCTGCACTGTGTGTGTTCAGCTGTGTTGTTCCTCCAGCAGAGATGGGGGTGGCTGAAGTCACCCATAAGAACCAGAGTCTGTGACTGTGAGGCTTCTTCCATCCAGCTGTCTGTAAAAGACCTCATCCACTTGCTCCTTCTGCTCTGGTGTCCTGTAACAAACATCCACAGCAGTGTCACCCTTGCTGGGCTGTTCTTTAATTCTAATCCATAAACTCTGGACTCGCTCATCATCCTCCCTGAGGCAGAGTGCCATGTGTTCGAGGTGTTCTCTTAAGTAAAAAGCAACTCCAACAGCTTTCACTCATTGCCTGTCTTTTTAAATGTATAATTTAAAACCCTTCTGTGTTTGTAGAGCACTTAGATGACCAGATACATCCCCCTTCCCATGCTGAGTTATAAGGCCTGAATTTTTACTTAACTTGCACTAAACAGTTTTTATTTTGACTCCCATAATGAAATATTTCAGAAGCATAGAAGCTAGACATAAAACTTAAGTTACATGAAGTATTTGGTTCTATTGTAGTTGCTGTGTTGTGATTATTTTAAATATCAAAAACTGGTTTATGTATCCCATTGTTTTTATTTAGTAAAGGTGCTAAAACCCAGGACGTTCATAAAGTCTTTGAAAATGAATACTTTTGCTGATAGTGCCTTCTGTTGATTGCTGAGACACATTGTTCCCTCAGCAGAAAGGTTACTAGTTTAGCTATGTCCAAAGAAGAGAGCAGAAGTTTCAAGCATAAGAAACAATCTCTGAAACCTTTGATGTTAGAAAATCTGTATTATATAGATGCGTGATAGTAGACGTCTCTCTTGCTTTGCTGTCATGAATGCATGGGCTTTCACTCCTCCTCTTTCTCCAGGGGGTTTTTGAGCTCTAAGTTGTTGTTTCTCTCCTTCTACCCAAGCCTACCCTCAGACTGATGCTGTCCTTATCAAACCTCGTCTGCTGATGCTGACTGGGAGAAGCATTCTTGTTGGATTCTCCCTGTGCCAGCACAAGTGTTTGTGGAGCTCTGCACGTCTGTTTGTTAACTTATGGTGATGGCTTTATTTCTGTTGAGTTAGTTTTTGTTTGGATCAGCTCTTTAGTGTGGTTTGCAGCACGCAGCCATAGTACAAGGCCATGACGTGCTTGCGTGTGAGAAGGGGCGATGTGGAAGTGAGAACAAGCAGCCCGTGGCAAGCAGGAGAGCAGCACTGCTTCATCCAGGAGCTGCAAGGACTTGAGGTAGTTCAAAGTGTTTAAATGATGTAGAAATACTGCTCTTTTAGAATGTGTCTGTCATTATACACTTGTGTCCTGAGCACTGTTTCTTTTCAGAGCTTCTGAGATATTATGTGGAGGCTAAACCCTGATTTCCAAACCCAAAACCAGATCCAGCACCCACAGTGAATGTGAACTTGGTTTTGTTGTACAATAGATTCAACTTCTGAGTCTCCAGAAGTCCGTAAGCATGTCTAGGTGTGAAATATTTCTAGAAGAATATTCTCATGAGGATTTGAGTTTCTGTTATTCTTAGTGGGCTCAAAAGATACGTCCCCAGGTTGGCCATTTTCGTTCAGTCTGAGCTGTTCGGGGGAACTGGAAATTGCCACCTCCTACTGGTGTTTGCTGGTCTGGATGACATACAGCAAATGACTTTTATTCAGGTTTCCAGTTTTGGAGTATTGCTAAACAATACAATTTCCTTGTCAGTTTTCAAAATACACAGCATCAACTTGGTAACAGAAGTAGGAAAAACCCCACATAATTCTCCTTTTGTGGATGTGGGGAAACTTTATTGAGCAACTGCACATTTTGCTGCCTGTCCTCTTTTTGCACTAATGAAAGAAGCTGCCACTTCAGTGTCAGACAACACTGAAGATGCCATTTGTCCTTGAAATGTACTCCAAGTTGTTGTTTGGCACCCTTTCCACAACAGGGAAACTTTGCAGTGGGGAGGAAGAGTAAAGAACAACAATGCTATTGCCTTGTAATTAGTTTTGTGTCAACTTTGGCCAAATGATAAATACGTGCTGTGGTTGTGGCTCGTTTTCTTGTTGGACTTTCTGGAGCAAATTGTTAATGGAATTTGTTTACAAAATACTCCAGTCATTTGTTAGCCCTTGTAATTTATTGCCCATTTATTGCGTAGGGCATGTGTGAAAACTGTCTAGTGCACTGATAGAGTTAGTGGAAAATTTGGCTGAGCAAGTCTCTAGAACGTGATGAAATATTTGGACCTGCACCCACCAATTTTTTTTTATTTTTTTTTTTTTTTTAGATTCTAGTAGAGATTTCTGTGGTCTGTATTAGTTTAGAAGGCTGGGGGAAAGATGTTGTCATCTAAAATATAAGCAAGTCCATATTTTCATGAAAGCTTGATGTCCTTATTTAAGGAAATCTCTTCTTATTGACAGTAGCAGTTCACAGTCTGCTGTGCTCTATTGAAATCTTCACGGCAGTAGCAATGGAAATGATGCCGTGAATTCTTTTCTCCCCAGGTGCTGAGGAAGTCTTGCTGCTCGCCAGAAGAACTGACTTGAGGAGGATTTCCCTGGACATGCCGGATTTCACTGACATTATTCTGCAGATAGACAACATCAGACATGCAATTGCCATAGACTATGACCCTGTGGAAGGCTACATCTACTGGACTGATGACGATGTGCGGGCAATTCGTCGGGCCTATCTTGATGGCACTGGAGCCCAGACTCTGGTGACCACAGAAATCAACCATCCAGATGGAATTGCTGTGGACTGGGTGGCCAGGAACCTGTACTGGACTGACACTGGGACAGACCGCATTGAAGTGACCCGGTTGAACGGGACGTCGAGGAAGATACTTATCTCAGAAAACCTGGACGAACCTCGAGCCATAGTGCTCAATCCTGTAATGGGGTACGTTTTGTGTTGAGTCATAGCCCTGTGGTAGGGCCTTGGATCCAGCTTGTGGCCTCCTGAAAATGAAAACCTGCAAACTGCAGGATGATGTGTGTACTGTTTGTCAAATATTCAGGAAATGACTGGTTTTCCCTTCCTTCATCCCTTTAATAACTGTGTACATAAAAGGTGACTTCTAAATACAGTGTTCTTCAGTGAACCTATACATTGGCTGTTTGGTTGAATTTTCTTTTCTCTGCATTTTTGGTGTTATCCTAACTATGAAAGAATAGAGCCACTGCATATTTTCAATAGTTTAATTTATTTACGGCTCAAACTTTACATAATCTTCACTGATTACAGTTTGAGTTGGCTTATTCCCTGCTGTTGGGGAAGCAGAAAGTGAGTTCTTTCAAAAGCAACACACATCTTAACACTTACTTGTCTTGCTTGTTGCATGCATTAACTGTTCCCCCTTTTTCTTTTTTTTTTTTTTTTTTTTTACAGCTACATGTATTGGACAGACTGGGGTGAAAGTCCAAAGATAGAGTGTGCTTATTTGGATGGCTCAGAAAGGCGAGTTCTAGTGAATACATCCCTTGGGTGGCCTAATGGCTTGGCACTGGATCTTGAAAAAAACAAGCTTTACTGGGGAGATGCAAAAACAGATAAAATCGAGGTGAGTAATAGAGCCATACTTGGTGTATTTGCAGAAAACAAGTGCAGTGCTCATATGCAGCTTTGTCTTGGGTCCATTTACCCATTTTTGAAGGAGTCTGTTGTTTCATTAATATTAAAATGATATTTAGCATAGCAGGACATATCTGAGAAGAAAGGAAGTACATTCATGTGGTTCAGAAAACTTCTGCAAGAAACGTTATGTTTGTTATGTCTACATTGCTCCAAGTGTATTTTAATTGCTTGAAATCTCAGGTTTTACCTCAGGCTTTTGCAACAAATTGGGACACTCAGGTAAAATTTGTTTAAAAGATGTTTTGGCTTGTCTGTGGTGCTTGGAACAGCTATCTAAAACTGCTGGATGCAAAAGACTTAATGCAAGGTTCATGTGCAGGAGCCAATGGATATGGAGGCCCTGGAAAGCCATATTTCAGGATGTTAATCATTATGTGGTATCCAGACTTGTGGATAAGAAGTAATTTTTAATGTACCTACTGATTTGAAAATAATGTAGGCAGTCTGCACCTGAATTTGAGAAGGGAAATTTCTACTTTGCCTGTGAAATCAATTGAGTCTTAATGTTGTTTGGGGTAATAGCTTGTGCAGCATTTTTTGATAAATAATTTAGATAAATAAATTTTGAGGAATGACTGCTTTCTAAAGATTCTGCCCTAAGGAAGAAAGGAAACTAGACTGTCTGCTAGCTCCAGAAATTTAACTTCAGTGTTTGGCAGTAGCTAATACGAAGTTTGATGACTACCAGAAAGATCCTGTCTCCCCTTACCTGTCAGCCTGCAGGACAGGGAACATTCCAGATGCCACCTTTTATAGCTGGAGCCAAAGTTGTGCCGTGTGTTTCACGGGGTTAAGCAATCTGTTCAGTCTGTCTCACTTCATTGTCAGGCAGCAAATCCAGCAATACTGTTTGGTTTGACATCCAAGTCTAGCAAAGCCAGAGAAATCAATGTAAGGACGTTTTATTCACTCAGTTTTTCTTTTGTGCTACTCTACTGGCCCTAAAATGCACGAAACCTCACTGTATGGTGTTTGAGGTGGGGCATTTCCAGTTTCACTTGCTGCTGAAGTCATTCAGCATAAACTCATTTTCCCATGCTTGTGTTTTGTTGCCAAGAACATGCCATTTTAGTAGCAACCACTGTGGCTCAGTGATTTGTTCTTTAAGTGTATGTATATATGTTGCATCCACAGCTTGTCAGAAACAAAAACCAGCTGACTGCAAGTCGAGGATACATACTTCTGTTTTATACTATAGTTGACCCAGCTGGGTATTGAGATTTTTCTTTTTTCCCAGTAGGCACCTAAAACCACCTTGAAGCATGTTACTGGATAAATTTAGTTTCTGTTAGCACCTAGAACCAGCATAAATGGGATGGTAGATAGTAAGCTCTAACTATTTTGTAGCTCATTAGGTAGCAATAGAAAAAAAGAAAAAAGCTGATGATGTTTTGGGTGGTTTTCTTTCTTGCTACACTGCAAGGAGGGAGTTCTTGCTTCATCTAAAATGGCATTCAGATTTATGCTGAGTGCTCCTAAAGAAGGAAGTCTTCAACCAAGGGTTTCAGCTCTACACAGTTTAGAAAGTTGTACTCTGCAGCTGCACTCTAGTGCAGAAGGCAAAGAAGGTGCTGCCTTGTCTGTGCTGGACATGCGATCCCAAATTGTGTTAGATGGTAATTGAGAATTGCTTTCATCAGATGGCATGCATTCAACTGCTTTCCACATAGAAAAAAAAACCAGAGTGAATATAGCTTGTGCATATTTGTGTGTATCTCTGCTTGGTATTCTGCTCTGGTTTCTGGTATTTTAGATCTGCAGGGAGTCATCTTACTCTCACTGGGAAGGCCTGTTCGAATTTAAAGTTCTTAAACAGTGAATGAACTTTGTACAGCTTGGAAATTTGATAGGCTGAGGGCATCTGTCCTGTTTTTCCTGGAGCTCGGGTTTGAAATGTGCGGTGAACGCCTCTGGTTTGGTTGGTTGGTTTGTTTCAGGGATGGTTTTGTTTGGTTCTGGTTAACACACTGTGACATTACTTTCAGGTGTGCTCTTCCACAGTTAGAAAATAATCTCTGCAGAACTGTTGAGGGTGCACCAAGGATCATCCTATACCAGGAGGCTGTGTTTTATTTGGGCTTGGAGAACTTCACAGGGTGAAAACAGCGGTTACCCTTTCCTGTCAAAATCCCTTTTCTAACCTTCCCACCTGCAGCATTCAACTGCGACACAAAGGGCCCAGTCACTTCACAAGCAGTTTGCATCCTGAAGAAACCACTTGGCAAGGCTTGTCAAAATTTTGTGTGACAGGGGCCTACGGGGCGTTCGCTGCAAATTTGGCACCCTGTGGTAACATTGTTCCCAGGTCTTAAGTTTATTTTTTTTAATTACTTTGACAAAGTGTATGGCAAATGGAACATAGATAGCAAATTTTGAGTTGTGTCTGTCCAAATCATGTGTCTGTCCACACAGCTTCAGCTACAAGTAAGGGGCATAGATTAATCCAACTGAACGTTGGATTCCACTGACAAAGTTACTTTCCAGGAACAAACAGCAGATTAATAAGGATTACAGGGTTCCAGCAGAGAGAGAAGCAAAGGCCCACGTGTATAGTTTGCTAATTCCTCTTTAAAAAAATTTGTGGTAAGCCAGGTTTTCCCATGTATTATTTCTTCAGTATTTGCTTAAAGTGCCTAAGGTATAGTTGCATAATGAGCAATTATGAAATTTTTGGGTGCCTGTTACTATGCATGCATTTTAGTTGAGCTTGTGCAATATTCTTGGAATATGTATTCAGCAGACTATCCCTTTGGGCAGCTTCCCCTCATCCTCCTCTTCCCTTTCCCCTCTGTTGACAAATGTTGTTAGTTTGTTTTTTTTTTTGTGGGAGATTCATAGTCACATAACTATCATATACACCATTACATATCACAGTAATTCTTTGCAAGTTTATAGGGGGTTTTAATTTTACAGTGTAAGTCAGCACCAGATGACAATCACGAAGCTCATTGAAATTTCATTCCAAGGTGCAGTTATGTGGGCTGTCCTTGAAATCTCAGGAAACAAGCTTTATAATTAGTGTGTTGTTGATCACATTCTGCAGAAATAATGTAAAAGGATATTTGGAACAATTTGCAACTTAAATATAGGAGTAGAATTTGTGGAAGTCAGTTGTACTGGGGAGAAAAAAAATTTAAACTAATTTAAAGCTGCTTTTTCTGAACAAGTCCAAGTATGCTTCACTTATTACACTTTATTTTCCTGTCATTTGTCCTAAAAGATGCAGTGTTTAGAGTATATATGAGACATTTTCTCATAACTGATACATTTTTTGTGTGTGTGTTTATCTGCATTGGCATTTTTCACCAAAGGATTAAAAAAAACCAACTATGTAGCATAATAAACTACTTGGAAGTTATTCTGGACTGGTTTACTGAAACAGGCAAATCTCATAGGGAGAACAACTAATTTAAACTTATCACCACACACTAATTAGCTATAAAAATCTCAAAGCGTTGTTTTTCTATAAATATAAATGCATTTCAGAAGACCTAGTTTATACTTTTATTAATGTAAATAATCCCCACACTGCATATTTATATTAATATACGAGAATAAAAAGTTAAATGGATATAGAAATAAGGAATGCAGTATTGCCTTAATTGAAAGAACAGATCTACAATCTTAGCTCAGTCTAAACAGGCAGGTGCATTAATAAAATCACTTTGATTTATAATAGTGAGGCAGCCTTAATTTGAGTGGGGTTTTTTTGAAACTTCTCAATGACATTCAATTCAATTTAAAACTGTGGCAAAGAAATGTTATTAATTGAAGCTTACACTATGGTCCTTAGATGAATGAGATACATATGTAACTCCTATACTTTTTACTACATCCTGTATTTTTTACTTCTGATAAATTTGTAAGATGCAAGTGCTGCATGTCTGCAGTGATAGGCATCACATGATGTTGACATACAGTATGTCAGTGTCGGACAGCACATGTCAGAATTGGGCTAGCAAACCTCGTGTTCATCCCTGCTGCTCATATAGATCCGTTCAGCACTGTGTTCCTGCAGCCGAGGCTGCTCCTTTGCTGCCACTTCCAGTTTTTCTGTTTGCAGTGCACTGCTCTCCTGACTGGCAGTAAGCTGTGTTGTTGGAGGAGTGTGCATGTTTGTGCCCATTGGGTATGTCTTTTTGTTGGATATTGTCTATGTGGTTTGTGAGCATTGTGTACCACTGTGTTTTTATTAATCTGAAGTAGCTGTTCGGCTTCTGTATTGCTCTGTGTTTAGCCTGAAGAACCAGCAAGCATGAATGCTGTTGTAGGTGCATGGGGATTTATTTGTTTTGCTTGAAGGGAGCTGCTCAGCAAACTTTGTCACATGAGAGCTCTGTTTGTAGCAGTGTCCAAACACCTGGTGTATAACCAATTATATTTTAACGTTCTGGAGGGGAATAATCTGTACTAGTGATCTTGGGACCAGATTTTTACCAGGAGCCACCCAGCCATTGTAGAATGGACAGGAGGAGTCATTTGGAGGAAGGACTACCTTAAAATGTTGTTACATGGTTCTGACAGTTCTTAGACTTTGTTAAGACTGATGACAAATCAGTTATGTTTGCTTTTCCCAGAGGGACTTTGCTGGGATGGAACACGGACTTTCTGGGAGGGAAGAGAGCTTTATCTGACTAAAACAAATTCTAATTCTACAAAATTATATAAGGCCTCACAGGGGTGTGCACATATAGGAAGAAGAAGGAAACCTGGCAGCCAGGGGAAGAGGGTCTTTTATTCTCTCTTGTTTAAGAATTCCCACTCTCTCATCTGCCTGTTGGCTGTGTTCTGCCTGCAACATCAGACTTATCACCAGATTTGGGGTCAGGAGTAAGCACCTCAGTTCAGACTCCCAGGGATGTTAGTGGAGTCTCAGCTTCCTCTGCAATTAAGAATCTTCTGCTCATGCATATTTGGAATGATCTTGCTGTACTAATTCGCTATCACAGAAATGGTGTCGCAGTTTGTCCAGCCTTGTATGCACCAGCCTGAAGTGGGGAACAGACTGCTGAGATGACATACAATGATCTGTAATGTTCAGCAGGTCAGACTGGTGAGTGGTTTCACCAGATCTTAATGGCTTTTAGTGAATTTAAACTCTTCTGAGTCTGTTCCATGTTTCTAAACCCTGAACTCCGGTGCAGGATTTCCTGATGTGATACTACCTCTTTCTGGAACACAGAAATATAGCCAGCCTCTACCTGCCAACAAACAATGCACATATCCTGTCTAGGAGCATGGAGCCTTCTAGCTCCGCTCTTCTAATGACAAGATCACTTTGTCTGTGTTTTGCTTACTGCTTAATTAGGCGTTTCAATATGTTATTTTATACCTTGCACCACATGAGCTTTGTTTACTTTTAAGAGGACTTTCGCCAAGTGTGGGAGCTGTTGAAGAAAGTCAGATGCAGTTTCACAGAATGAAATGCTTTAGATCAGAATAGAAGGGTCACACCTTTCTTCTCTAAGCTAAGTAGAAAGGAAGTGTTCACAGAGCAGAGAGACTCACTGACCAAAGGGAGGAAGATAAACTTATGAAGGTGAATTTCCTCCTGTCACTTTTCAGTGTTAACTGCCAGATGAACTTGTATCTGAGCCCTGAGCAAGTGAAAGTTATGACAGTGTTGAAGAAGAAAGTGTTTATTATAAGGAACACATCCAAGCTGAGGCCAGTTCTATCCTGTACCCATTAGTGCTCTTGGAGATACATAACACTTTCCATTCTTCAGCAATCCTGAGAAAATTTTTTTCTGCTGTTCTGGATGGGATAAGATGGGGTGGGATGGGGAGTGCCTCTGCAGGTGATTGATGACCTAGCCTCAATTAGTCTGGTCTTTATCACCTTATGATTCTGGCTGAAATCCAGCAGCCCAGTTGACAGGGGTGTGGAGGCTTCAGTCCTCAAGGTATGTACCATGGCTCCTGAGCAGCATGAGGTGCCGTAAGCACATTCTTAATTATTTGAGCTGAGATTTCCCAGATAACTAACTACAAATCAAATTCAAGATGCCAGTTCTTTTCTTCACAGCCTAGGCCATACATATGGAAAAGGCAGCTACATGTCTGAAGTGAAGATTGTTGTCTGGGCTACTGTTGAGCATAAATGGATTTTCCTCTAAAAAGGCGAATCTTTTCTGTAGTAAAGAGAATTTTTTCTTAGGGGTTGTGCTGAGATGCCAGATTAGCCTTCTCTCTTTTCCCCTTCCCCAGTTTTCAGGACCTGAAAAACATCAAGGACTTTGTTCCAAGTGCAAGGTTCATATTAGTTGACCTTGCCTTCAGCATCATAAATAGACAGAAATTCTCATCTGTGAAGAACTAGAGCAAAACCAGCCTTGCAACAAAAACCCCTTGTGTAGAAACAGTTGCAGCAGGGACTTTTTGTCCCACCTAGATGATGCAGGAAATGATGTGGCCTATGTTAGTCACGTCACTTAATGCACTAGTAGGAAACTCTCAGATAATATTTTGATTGAATGAGATCCTTCTATATGATGATTTTGATCAGAGATTCTCCTAAACTTTTATATACCCCACTTGGTTCTGTATCCAATAGTTTCAAAGTGAAAAAATACACAAGTATTGGCAGCTGCCAGTTTATATACTCCTTTGAGTCTTTCCACACTCAATTTTGTACTGTTGTGAACTTACATTAATCTGTAACCATTTGTGATTTATTAGAGATGCTGTATTGCCATAAAAACCTCTAAATCTTGTGGATTTATCCAGAAACTCTTTTGTTTTGTACTACTCTTTTAAAGGGAAAACTTAAAAAAGAAGCAACTGACAGGCAGCTTCTAAATTTGGTCTTTGTGGAGTGCTCAGGAATTACTTCTGTATGTGCAGCTTTTGCCATATTTATCGAGAGGAAATCCTGAGGATGTATTAAACTACAAAGTTGAAGAATTATTTGAATTTTACATGTTTGGGGCTCTCCTTTCTCCCTGAAGAATTATTTTAGGCTATCTGATATCAAATCACCCTTTTCCTCTTGCTAGGGAGAGAATTCTGCTTTACTTCCATTACTGGGATCAGCTTCCTGTATTTAAAAGAGGGATTTTGTATGTAGTGGTACAAAGGCTTCTGTACCTATGAAGTGTGGAAATGAGCCCCCCTTTAAGAGAACCTGATGTATATTCTGGCACAGAATAAGTATGTATTTTTCCAGTTGCTGAGAAGGAGTTGGCTTCTATGGGAGTTGGAGTAACTGAGTTTCTTTGTCAGACTAGCAGGTAGGATAGCTGAGAGAGATTTTAACTTGGTAACCTCGAAGTTACTTGCTGTATTGTTTGCCCATAGCTATGAGTGATTTCCTTTAAATACTGTTACCTTTTATGTTTTCATTTTCCTACTTTCTTCTGTATTTTCCTGAGAATAATGCTGAATCTGCCTTAGAGCTTACCTCCAGCCTGGAGGGAAGGTGATTTTTGCTGCCCAGGAGTTGTGATCCCATGAATGCTGACTTACAGCAGTGTTGAAAGAGACTTGTTTCTCTGATGTTTTGGAGACAGTTGTGCCAGTATGCACAGTTTACTCTAGCAGGTAGGTTGGCTTGTCACGTAGTTTGGGAATTAGCTATTCATTGGACAAAAGTCCTCCCTCTGCTCTTGTTTGAACCCTTTCTTGGTGTTTAGTGACCACAGGCGTGAGCTCTTCAAATGAAGAACACAGAGTTTTGTGCCACAAACACAAATTCCAGCCTCCTAGTTCAGCTTTGTTGAGTCATTTTTTAAGGCATCTGCGTTAGTGATGGTATTTCACAACACCACAGAACACCATATTGGAATGTTCTGGCTGAGTTGTCTTAAGCAATGCTGGGAGGGCAGGTGATGGTACCACAGGTGTCTATCAGCACAAATTTCTGCAATTTTTGGTTGTGAAACACGTGGAAGCTGGATGCTGTAAGAAACAGGAAACTTGGTGTGGTGGGCAGGCCTGGTGAGGTTCCCATGCTTCTGAAGAACGCACACTGAAAGCAAAGGTGTGGAACTTGCTTTTCATGCCACATCTTATTAGTGAAATTTTGAAAGCTGTCAGTACTGTTTCTAGAGTTGTATCATCCAGGCCTAACAAGAGAGAAATCTAACAGACACACATGACAGCCACCACCAGCCTGCCCTAGTTCTCCCAAGATTGCCTGCAGTGGTGGGAAATTTTTCTGATAAATGTCGGCAGTGTGGATGAGACCAAAGGTTTTTGTGTCTATTTATCCTTTCTAAAAATTCTTCAGTGCGCTGATGGGATAGCAGTCACTCAAAGGAAGACTTCCTTTGCTTGGCTTGATTGACCAGAGTCATTCTGTGGGAAAGGATGCTAACTTATTCTAAACTGAAGGTGACCCTTGCCTTTTTGTGAGCAATAAAGACATAATAGAGGCCCAGTTAGGGTTCAGCGGAACCCCCACAGCCATCTGCACACTTCATTGGCAGAAGTGGCTTTCACTTGAACTTGCATTTGACAAGTGTTTTCTGTCTCTTTCTGATTCAGAAGGGTCCTTCAAAGCCAAGTAATTGAAATGCTTTCACCCCTCACTCCTTTTTCTCCTTCCCCCAGACTTGCTTAAATTGCAGGGCAACTGGCATTCAGTGTTAAATGAGTAAAAATGCATGCACTTCCAAAGCTCGCACTTTCTTTCCCTTCCCATAGGGAAGTTTCTGAAAAAACCCACCCTTTTTTCCACACTCTCCAGCACCAGCTTCATAAAGGAAAAGTTGGGGGGAAAAAGAGTTTCTGTTGCAACCCCCCCTGCCGTTTCCCCCCCCCCCCCTTTCCCCCCCCCCCCCCCCCCCCCCGATTTTGTTTTTTTTTTTTTCCTCATCAGGCTGGACTTTTTGAAATGAAACACAAATCAGGTCTCTGGAATAAAAGGTTGTGAGTATGCCTTGTGGCATTTGGAATGAGGCTATTCACTGCCTGAATGACTATAAATAGAAAGCAAGGAGCTGCGTATTTCTCAGTTCAGGCTCCCTGCAAAGAAGCGCCCTTCCCAGTTAAAGGGTGACTTTTTGAAAGAAGCCTTGTTCCTTGAGCTGAATTGAATTGCTCCAGGAATTCTTCTCCTTGCAGCTTGCATAAAAGGCGTTAATCTCTAATTTATTTCTCCTTTTAAAAGGCAGTGTCCTCCATCATAAATGTATATTCTTAGCCATGTTGCCAGATATGCCTGTCTTGTCTGTACAGAGTTCCGTGTAAAAAAATTCTGAGTGCAGAACATTGTTCTCGGCAATTTTTGTGCCTGAAAGCTTTCTTTTTGGCTCTGGGCCAGCTGTCGGCTCCCTTTTTATCTGGCATTCATTCTTTAGTGAGAAGGCTAAATTAGCAGCACTCAGGTTTTTGTGGTTTTTTTGGGTTTTTTTTTAGGGGATCGAGGAACAGAATGGGAATTGTGATTGATTTTTATAATAAAAGATGTGATTCTCCCAACACACTTGTGATGTTGCCGATGGTAAGAGCTCCAATAGGTTACTGTTGCAGTTCTGCAGACAATTTGTTTGGCTGATTTGGCTGTTAAAAAATGCTGATAAATCTCCCTTGTTGTGCAATTATGTAAATTTAGTGCAGTCATTTTTCTTCTGCCTCCCCTTTTCAGAAGGACTGTAGTATTGAAGAAAGACACATAGTAGATGGGAGGAAAATGTTTGACAGGTTTGTGAGTTGGCACTGTTAAAGATCCTAGCACTCAAGCTGTTGGGTTGGCTCTTTTTCTTTTTTGCCCCTTTTTTCTTTTATTTTCCCCTCTTTTTTCTTTTTCTCCTCTCCTTTTTTTCTTCCACCCCTTCCCCTTTTTTTTTCCTAACACAGTGGTGTTTTGTATGGTGTTATTTTGAAAGCTGCTTCTTATTTTCTCCTCAGACCTTTTGTTTCACATTTTTTTCTACATTCAAAAAACTAGCAAGGGCAGCCTTTTTCGTAGTCTTCTTTTCCCTGCTCACAGTTTTTAAAGAATAGGTCTATAGATTCTTTGCATTGCTCTTTCCATTACTTATGGAAACCTAGTTGTTTGAGTGGTTTTTCTGTTCCTTTGCTTAACAGAGGAATTGAAAGGTTGACAAATACCTTATTTTTTCAAAGCCCAGCCTGTGCATGGTTTGCAGTGGTTTTGCCAATTATTCATCTGAGTTGCCTTTGAGTTCTTTGCTTGACTTAGTTACTTTCTAGCTTTAAAAAAAAAAAAAAAGGCATGTTTCTTAGATCAAATATTGCATTGGTTTATTTTTAATTATGGTGCCCACTAGTTCATGGTTATATGAAATTTTGGATCATGTGCTTTTAAAATTTATTGATAAGATGATTTTACATTTTAAAAATACGTATTTAAAAGTAAAACATCATGATATGTAAAATGGGTTGCAAGCACAGAGTGTATTTTTCTTTTAGCTATGGGTCTGGTTTTATTCCTTGTTAAAATATCAAACATTTTTGGCAAATTTAAGGCAAGAAGGAACTTTCCAGGACAGACATCATCAGAACCTAGGTAGTTGCTTCTAATGTAAAACTGGCCTCCATTTTGTCATATATGTTAATATTTTAGTCTTATTTTGAAAACCCCGTTGCTCTCACCTAGCAGGTGAAGCACTGAAGTGGCCCAAAAGAGTCACAAAAGCTGTGTCCTTGGAGAGAAGTCCGGTGAGATCTGTCTCTGGGAGAATAGAACTGGGTTTTGTTCCTATTCCCTGGGGTGTCTGCTTATCAGGCTGGTTTAAGCAGTGAGGTTGTGGGCCCAGCTACCCTGCTGTCACCTTCCGTTCCTGTAGCCAGTTCATCTGTTTAAGGTCCCAGCAGTTAATACACATCTACGTGAGCAAAGTCCCTGCTCAAACCCCATGCCTCTTGAAAACATCTCAGAATGGATCTTCGTGTTATCAGATAATCAGAATTAACATACTCCATGCATCAATTTCACCAATGTGTGTGATGAAAGATCTGGTTTGGTTTCAAGTATCCCTTCCCTTAGACAGCAATTAGAAGGGTTTTACAAATTGTACTCAGTGTGGATGGTCAGTCCTCTGATTTACCTTCTGGTCCTCACTGCTCTTGTGATGTGTCTCCTAACCCAGAAACAATGGGTTAGGAAGTTTGTCTCATCCAGATTCTGTGCTACCTGTGAACAATAAAAGTGAGGTAATTGCCTTTTACAGTGCGGTAAGATATAAATAAAAATGTTTCTTTTATTTTAACACTGTTTTTACTGACTTCTTTTGTGTTCCTTTGTTTTTTCTTTGCTTCACTTTTGTTTGGTCTGACCCTGGGAGGTGCCAGTATTGTTAACTCTCATGGCTCCAGCTGCATGCCTGTAGGAGTCAGGAGGTTTCTGTGTCTTGTGTGTAACCAAGAGGACCTATTCACCTTGGCCACATCTGGAAGCATGACACTGAACCCAATGGCTGAGGTGATACAGAAAATCCTTTCTTAATAGGTGCTTGATGTGCCTTGTGTGTGTCTGCAGACTCATAATGGTCTGGGGTTAGGAAGGAATATTCCCTGTAATTTGCTGTCCAGCCTCACATGTGGTCCTGTTCCTGTTAGCACTGTATAGAAGTGGGAGCTGTGCATCTCTGTGGCAGTGTAGGTGTTATCCACTTGGCCTGTGGCATGCGGGTGGGTGGCATTCGGTGCCACTAGAGGGACCTCGGTGCGGAGCAGTGTATGAATTTAACTGGACTCCCTGTTCCTAAATGGTTTTGAGATGGATATCTGTGAACCACTTAATGAGTTGGTAATTCGGCAGGTGTCAAGTTTTTTCATTGGAAGGCAAAGCAGTTGCGTTTCTCTTTGGAAAAACAGTTCTGAGCTTTCCACTGATGAATGGTGTTGTCACACAGCAGCATAGGATAATGTACATATTCCTTGTTCTCACTGTAAAACCCTTTCTGAGCACTCGAATTTCTGGTGCAGGTTCATCCTCACTGGGAATAATAAAACTACCCAAGTCTGTTGTCAGATCAGAATGTTAATGGGTGGTACATTATTACATCAAATCAGTGAAAATGCTTAAAAGAGAAGCTGCTGAATGTAGAGCCAGTACTCCCTGCATGTAGCAACATGAAGCAGGACCTGGACTGAAAGCACGGAAATGTGCCTTTGATAAAATGCAAGGGAAATATTTGTCATGAGCATTAAAAAGAGAATTGTTTGGATTTGTTTGCACAGCTCCCACAAAAATGATGTCAACTTAAGCACATTTTCAGCACCCAGCTTGTCGCTGCCTTGTCAGCTTGTGTAGAAACCACTGCAGCTGGCAAGTCTCGTGCCTGTGAATTTATGCTTACGTAGGAACTTACTCCTGAAGGCTGCGCTGTGCTTTGGGAATTTCTGCTAGTCCAAACTAGAAAAAAAGTACTAGAAATGTACATTGCCCTGCTGAATTCCTGCTTTAAAATGGCAAAGACCAGCCAAAGGTGTGACATCATCTTAGTGATTCAGAAACGTTGGCCACAGAAGAATGAGCAATTAATGCCAGATTCCCTGGGGAATGTTGGAGGTGACAGAGGTCAGAACTAGAACTTTCTGAAGATTCTCCCAGAGGAGTAATTGCAAAACTCCTGGATTTGGAGGGTTTGCTGTGTTTGGTTTCTTGTTTTTTTCTTATAGGCTGGTTGTGTTTAGCAGAGGTTTAATAAGGTCCAGCCTTGGATTTGTTCCCTTAGGGAGATACTGTATTTTGCAGCAACTTTCTAGAGCATCTTGTGAGGCAGTGAAACATAAGTAGTTTCCATTTAGAGAAGGATTAAAGTTTGCACCACCCAGTTCTACAAAGCTGAAGAGCTCTGGTGAAGGGCAATGATGTTCCCTGCTTAACTTTACAGATTATTAAATTGAGACATTAAGTGAACTGCTGGGAGATGGTCAGATTTGGGACTCAGGCCAGGTCTAGGAGTTGGGAGGGTTGGGAGTGTGGAAGAAGTGGAGTCCCTCAGCCTGTGTGAGGGTCAGGAAGGCCATTTGCTCAGAGCACTTGTGTTATCCTGAGAGCACCATCACTCCTCCTTCCTTCAGTATGAGGTGTTCCTCTGCTAGTGGGTATTTCTGGCAGAGCTGCACTGGGGAAATCTTCCAGCATAAAGTAGATCCCCAGGGGACAAAAGTAGGTGGTACTTGTACTGACTTGCTGCAAGATCTTTGGCTGAGTGTTTCAGCATCTTGTGCCCCTGCAGTGGAAGAAGGTTTGTCTTTTCTAGCTTGTTAAAGCCCTATTAATTTAAGGTTTATGAAATGCTGCATAAATGCAAACTCCCTGTTGCCAGGAAATGAGATTTAAGGTATCTTTGCAGAGTGCCACAGCCTCTCCTTTGGTCTCTGCTCTTTCTTCTGTATGGTTTGACTTAACGCTTTTAATGTTCTGATCTTGTGAATCCACCCTTGAGAATTCAGCAGCAGACTTAGTATCAAATTTGTTCTTAGTACAAACATTTGCCTGTTGTCTTCTTTTTCAACAGGCTTCTGGTATGGCCATACAGGCAGCAAAAGCAACATTATTTTGTCCTTGTCTTTGGCATTTTGTAGTCATGCCATTATGGAATGTGGGTCTGTGGACTTTGAACGGTGCTTGTCCATGAATGGGATTTCCTTTTGGTGTCAATGTAACACCCTCATGGCAGTTGTACCTTGTCTGTCACCTGTTTGTTCCCACTATGGAGGCAGTTCACAGGGAGAAAGAATCCCATTTGTTCCACAGAACCAGTGCACCTGGTGTCATCCTTGTGTAGCCAAGAGTTTCTCATCCATGGTTTTTGTTGTCTTCTAATTCTGAGATGGGAAGGATCTACAGAGCAGCTGTCCTTTTTTTCCCTTTCCTTCATTTTCATAGTTTTCAATAACCTGTTGATTGTGCTACAATCAATGCTAGCTGTTACCATTTTTAAGAACACAGTACGGGTCATATCAGTCTGTACCTTCATTATCTATTTCCTGGCTTTTGAAAGTTTGGATTTGTGATTGTAGTAGGGCACCCAGTAGCACAAGACAGCTTTGTCAGTGCAAAGTTAAAGTTGGTTTTGTTGGTGAATATCCCATCTTGACAAGAAATTGAAAATAAGCAACAAATGATTTTCAAAAGGTAAAAGATTGACACTAAGGTTTGGGAGGGGAAAGGTGGCTGAGGTCAAAGATAATTTGTTGCTACAGATTGATAATAAAACACAAATCATGTAGTGATGGAGCAGCAGACAGACTTCTTAAACATGTCAGATCAGTCTCGTCTCCAAAGTGGAGTGGGATACCTTATGCTATAAGTTAATTTCTTTTTCTCCAGATTAAGCTTGATACAAATGCACATTTTTCTATGCCAAAACAAGCATTTTTACGAGAGGATGAAGAGGCCCTTTGCATCTATACACTTTAACATCTGACAGGTTTATGTCAGCACATGAGACTCAGTTTATTCTGATAACGCCGAGGTCCTTGCTTGTCTTTGAGTTCTTGAGCAACAAATCCATTGGTGAATCAACTGGAGAACCGCTGTCTTTTTCAACCTTGGGGCTTTAAAGTAAATGGATTCAAGCTTCTCCTTTAGAGACCCCAGCAGACAGTGAAATTAAATTAATTTCAATAAGTTCTCAGACATCTTCTGCTTTGGAGAAGTGAGTACTAGGTGAGCCAAAAGCATCTCACTTGTCAGCTTCTCACCCTGGTGTCTTTTCAAATAAGTGGGTTAAAGTTTTTACCCTAGCTTTTTGCAATTACTTTTGTGTCCATGTTGCAGCTTCTTTTGACAGCTCCTTGCAGAACCAATGGAGTAGGCAGTGCCAGCTGCTCATGGTCAGGAGGTAAAAAGAAACCTCATGTGTTGAATATAGAGCTGGAACTCTGACATAGACATTAAGATACAGGCAGCAGAAGGTCATGGAAAGTCTCCTATTTGTGATCAAACCAGCTTCAGCTTCCTTTTTGAGAGGAATTTCCTTTAAGTATCTAATAGTTTACTGTATAACAGCTGCATAGTCCAGGCATTCCCAAAATTTGAAATATTTTTTGTGTGGAAATGGCCAATTCTCTTATAAAAAGAACTGGGGTAGGATGTACTGAATAAATTCACCACAGGCAGTCTTTGAGTAAATGAGTTGATTTTTTTACTCACAACTGACATAAAATTGGCAAATATAAACACTGTGGTCCAAGTTAGGAAACTGTCTTATCCTTAATATAAACAAACAAACCAACCTTCCCTATATCCAGAGAAACTTCTCAGACGATAAGCCATCAAGTGTAAATACAGTCCCAAATTTAAACAGGAAACTGATATTTTTGTAGTCACAGTGGCTGCCTCCTCCCATGTCCTCGTGCTCAAAAACCCCATACATTTCCAACGGATGCATGGAAGGGTTGTTAAAAATGCTGTTCTTTCAAGTCAACTTGGTATCTATGGGTGTAAAAAATTTTATTATTTTGGTCTGTTTCGATACTCTCTCTTGTTCTCAGCCTTGTTTAATAAAACCAAGGGAAGAGGTCCTCTGACTGTACCTCTGCTGAGGTTATCTGCAGCATTCCTGTCACCTGGCTGGTCGTCCTTGCCGACAGTGATCTGGGAACTGAGGCTCAGACACGGCCTTAAGCCATTTTCTGTAGCAGGTAAGGCCCAATGTGCTCAGCTGGGGCCGTTGCAGTGCCAGGCACACGGAGCTGGGGTGGTGTCCGTCTGTCCTTACCCTGTGCTCCAGAGAGGCACTGTGCCACTTCACCTTGGTCACTTGGGTCATGGGAGAATGATACAGCTGAGTCCTGTCCCCCAACAGTGCCATGAGATTTTATTCAGATGGCATTTGCATTCCCTAAACAAACGAGCAATTGCAGTTTATTAGTGAGTACGTAGAATACATGCTGCTCACTGGGCCAGAGGCAAAGGCCAGCCTTCTCACACACCTGTGAGTGCAGAGCACAGTTCTGGCACCCAGGGGCACCCAGGCTCTCCACGTATTGTCTGTGAGCTCTCTTCCTTCCGTAGTTCTGCAGTGTGTCTGAGTGTGGGTGCTGAGAGGTCTGTAAAAGTGCCTTTCCTGCCAGATCTGGAGTGTTGTCACACCATTGCTCTCTTTCCCCTCTTCTTTCACCCTCATAATTTCTTTCCACCAGAATACTATAATCATAAGCAACTAAATTGGTCAAAACTTAGTACTGAATAAATATGAAGAGACAAAGAGACACCCCAAGCAGATCATCTGTTCTGAAAAGGAAGCTCTAGAGAGTCCACAAAGTATTCTGACAAGGTCTTCTCCCATTGTAAGTGGCAGATAGCGTAATTTTAAAAGATCCCCATGTTAAATGTTTAAGTGAGGCTAAGAGGAATTTGTGAAGCTGAAATGATAAAAACCCCTGCAGCTGGGAAGCAAAACTCAGCTTAGCAAGATAGATTTATTTTCCAGGCTTTTGTAAGATCTGGTACATAGTTAGGGTTAAATTTACATGGGAGTGAGCTGTGTCAGAAACTTTGTTTAATGGTAAGTTTTATTTTCCAGAACAGTTATCTATGTCTTGGGTACTAAATACTTGACCCTGGCAGTGAGATATCATTTTTCTATGTTGTGGAGATGCAGTTTCATTTTTGCCTCTGGCATAAATACCAAATTTCAAGATTAAATAATTGCAATAATTTGTACATTGAGCTTCTGAAGGGAGAAAATAGTAGTGCTGTAGTTTTGTGGTCTCAGCATTTGGAATAAGAAGGAGTAACAGGAGACATAAATGTTCCCTCGGTTAAATTTTTTGTACTCCTTTTAAAAACATGTTCAGCCAACCCTTCCCTTCAACTTCATCCTTTCTACCCTCTTATCCACTATCTGTCAAGGATGTAAAACCTTACATCCTTATTTTTGGTAGTTCCTGTGTGGTTTTTTTCAAAATGTGTGCGTGACAGTGTCAACCTGGAGGCAGCAGTGGGTCCTGTGATTTCACTGATGCTGCATTAACCACCCGTGTGACCTACAGCAGTGTGTGGCAGTGTCCTGACTGTTTCCTTGCATGCAGCATGGGGGTAACTGATAGCTTTCTGTACGAAGTGTTTGGATCCATGGATGAAAAGAACTGAGAGAGGCTAAGCACTGTAGTTTGCGAGTGGAAAATTGACCTCCAGTTAGCCTCCCCCTCCTTCTAAGTATGCACTGTGTTTTGTTTGATAGTGGAAATCTAATCCTTTGGGAAGCACAAATTCCTATAACAGCTCTGATATGTATAAATAAACCCATATTCCTCATTACAAACAACATCAAAGCAATCACAGTATGGATTAAAATACACAACCCACCCTCCTCCATACTAATAGGCAGCAATGCAGAGTTCAAATGAAGCCATTAGCAGTATCTCCAAGTATTTGGCAAAAGCAACCACACTTGTGTAGCTACAGGCGATGAAAGTCCCTACTACAAAAAGGGAGGGACAGGGGGAGTAGCCTGCATTGATCTAATTAGTCAATGAAGCACAAAGAATGTAAAATCTCATTATGTATCACCAGGGAAATTTGGCTTGAGAAGTAAAGAATATGTAACTGATTTGTCCATGGGTGGGTTATTTGTGTCTTTGAATCTTCCAACAGGAAACGGGATTTCTGCAGACATGTTAGAGACACGCACATGCACATACATGCACACACAGAGAAACAGATATATAAATATAGGTGTATATCTGTGTGGATACCTATGCACACACATACATACAGCCAGACCCTGAAACTTCTCAGCCCTTACTCAAGGTGTGTTTTCAGGAGAAAGTTTCTGCCAGCGACAAATTGAAGAGTTTTGTTGTTTTTTTTTTTGATTACTAGTGCCAGTTGCAGCCTGAGAACACAGTATGTGGGTGTTCCAGTGTTACTAAACCCAGACCCAGGGTTTGTCCCATTGCCCCAGGCAGTGCAGCTCATGCATGTAACAGCTCTTCTTCCTAAAGAAATCTGCTTAAAAGTGGGGACTTAAAATGACTTTCTGTAACTTGCTTTTTGCCCTTATCTTTGAAGCCTTTCAGGGATTCATGTTACATTTTTTGAATTTCTCTGAAACCCAGAGTACTTATAACATTTATATTACAATTTAGGCCAAGTTTCCCTCCCAGTCAGTGTCTTTTAAGAGCTGAAGATATAAGTAAAGTGCCAAATAAAAATTACAACATCCCCCCCGCCTTGCCAAAAATTTAAAAAACAGCAAAAATAACCCCAAAAAACCACAAACCAAGCACAACACCCAAGCAGCCACCCACAAAGCCCCAAAGCTAAATAGCTAAATAGACAAAACAAAAGGGGAGAGGAAGAGAGAGAAGCACTGAAATGAGGAGGCTAGTTCAGTCTTGCAGGTGGCCAGTGGCAGGAACAAAGGAAGAAGTCATCCCACTTCTTCCACACAAAAAGAGTAAAACAGAAGATTTGTGAGTCTCCAGAAGTTCGTAGAATCAGGAGGGATGGCATTTGGAGAAAATGGGTGTGTGTTAACACTGCAGGTGCAATTAGTGATTTAGCTCTTGATTGCTTATTTTTTAATAAATATTTAATGTTGGCTGTGTTCCAGCTGCATTCTGCTCTGCCCCAACCAGACTAGCAGGCTCATTTCTGTTGGCCACTTTTGCATCTGTCACCCTGGTTCTGCTTTGCTCCTGTCCCTTGAGCTCTGCTGGGACAAAAGTTCCCTACCAAACTCATGTTTTACTCTGGTTGAGGGTGTAATGTGGGTCATGGTCATATCAGCAGTGACTTGATGAAGAGGAGGAAGATCATGTGACCCTCAGAGGTCAAGGTGAGCACAGTCAGATCCCACAGTTCTGACTGTGCGTTGCATGCAGTAAACTGGCAAAAAGACCTTCTCCCTTCTCCCCAAAACAAGAAGCACCTTTCTGCTGCTCCCTCTCAGAGACTGCAAACCATCCAGGTCTCACCTTGAGCTATTTCTGAGCAGTGACCACAACTTGCCATGGTAGAACAGAGTCTAGAAAACACAAAACTTTGTATTGAAGTTCAAGTTCAGATCTGCACCAAAAAAAAAAAAAAAGTGCATCTGCCTCACTGACAGTGGCACTGAACTACCCAGGGGTTATTGATGCTTCTCAGCTACTTTGAGAATTCTCTGCTCTGTGGGGAAGGACACACTGGAAGACAGAGGAGCTGTAGTGCAAGGTATTTTCTGTTTTCTGGAACTAAATCCCTGGTCTTCCATTGTGCCATGCCTATGCACAGATCACTTGTTTCTGAACATGCAAGTCTGCTTTCCCTTTCCAAAAGTCAGGTGAATTCAATTAACTCTCGCAGTTGAAATAGTGCTGGTTTTTCAGTCTGTGTCATAGTAGAAGTCTGTTAGGTGATCTTTGGCTTGCCTCTCCCCATTGACATTGTTCTGTCAGCAGTGGTGAAGGCGCTGGGAGTGCTTCAGTGGAAGGTACTGCACAAGGGAAACTGATGAACTGGTGTTTAGAAATGAATGGCTTTCACCGAATTATAAATAAATAAAAAAAGGAGCAGACTGGAAAACAGATGTGCATGTGGACATCCAAGGACCAGGTTTTTGATGGAGCAAGTCTCATCCCTGAAACCCACCTTTTCATTCTGTGCTTTCCAGGGAATGGGATAGCAGCCATTAGTCCAGGAGTGCTGTGCAAGGTATGACATTAAAAGGATAGCTGGAGCTAAAGCAGGAATACTGAGCCCTTTTTGGAACAGGAGTAGAATGCTTCACATGTGTGGGGGCCCTGCCCTTTAAGCTGAAGTCTAAATCTAACTTTAGAAAAGAAGTTGAGTATTTGTGTCTGTTTACAGGCCTGCAAACTTGGTGGAGATTATAAGGAAAATAAAAAACTTCAGCAATTTCTGAGGTTGCTAAATGAGAAATTATTTAAATACCATGCAGGGTTGGCAGAAATCTGTTTTAAAGGGTAGAGGGGGTGTCTCCACAGCCCAGTGATGTTTCAGCTTGTATTGGGAGCTTAATACCTAGAGCCCTGTCGGTGGCATTTTTTCCAAGACATGGACCTCAGCTATTGTTCTCTGGAGCTGGACTTGAGCCTTGAGTGAGAGGCTGGAGGGAATAATTTCTACTCATGAGCTATGAATGCAGCACAGTGTCTCATTCTGAGTATCTGCTCTGCTTTTGCAGCAGACTTCTTAAATGAAAAGGCAGAAGGTAGCTAAAACAGACTGTCTAGCCTTTTTATGAGCTGCTTTGTTTTAAAGTTGGCTGTGGGAGTGAGTGGAATATTAGCTATGGTATGTTGAGGTAGACTGCATCCTGACCACACAGCCAAAAAAGGGTGCTTGAATACCTACTCAGTACGGTTTGCAAAGAGAAGACAGCGACTGCAACACCAAAATCAGATGTTACACTTCTTTTTTTGTTGTTTATTGCCTTGTAAAAAGCAACCTCTTAGAGGAGAAGCACTTTTGCATTGTCCGTGTGTGTATGCATAGAGGAGGTGCACGAGCCTGCAGACACTGAGGGAAATAAGTAGTGCCATGAACAAGGCACTGGGAGCCACTGAAGCCATGGCCTTTGGTTAGGACGCTCTCCCCTGCCCCCAGCCATGTGCTTTTCCTATCGTTCAGATGACAGGGCAGCTAAGTCATTTGCTTTCGTTAACCGCAAGCTCTAAGTAGAACAAATTTAAAGTATGCAAGTGCTTTCCTAAAATTAATGTAAAATAAGAGGAGGATAATAATATGTCAGAAATATTTGTTGCCTGGTAGTCTGTTCTCTTGATATTTGAAAAGCTGGGTCGATACCCATGTCTCAAACTATGATCACAAGAGTTTCCTGAACCCATGTAGTACTGAGTGAGAGAAATATATTTCTCTTTGATAAGTCTGTTGTTGTCAAGAGATTTTTTCATTATTATGTCAAAATGACTTTTAGATTCAGGACATCCTTGGTGTGAAGTGTCCTGCTTGTCTGACATGTGGCATGCAGGTTTGCCCAGCTGCAACAATTCCTCATATTTTCCTAATGTGTTACAGTGAGTTTTTTTAATTGAATGAAACCACATAGTTATGAGAAAAAGTCTTGTGTAGGTCTGTGATGATACTGCAGATGCTCTTCCTCTTCTACTACTAAATATTTTGTCAAGTGTATGAAAAGGTGTGGGGCTGTGAAGAGAAACAAGATTTCAAGAGTGGGTTGTCACCTATTTTTACTTCAGAATGTGCTTTACAAAGACTATCTGGAAAGATGCAGCTTTGGGTTACATGTGGGAGAGTTTACACCTATGGGATGGTATTTACCTCTAGATAGCAAAACCAGACAGAAATTTTATGTTGTTAACTATGCATAAGTTTTAAACAATGCCTGGAAATATGTCTGAAATCCAAGTTTACCTTGTAAGACTAAGTTTTGAAGTACTTTTTTTTTTAATCTAGAAAATAAATTAAAGTTCTGTAACTTGCTACGGTGCAGCTTTTTTTTTTTTCTTTAATTATATCAATCAGAACAAAAATAAAGTGCAGGGGTTTTTTTTTTCTGTTAAAGTTATGTTTGAGACTTACAAACATAATTGTGCCGAAACTGGAGTTGGAGTTTCTTGTTTTATAACAGCGTTGCTGTTTTCAGACCTGGCAGATTATCTGTTCACAATGGATTCCATATGTGCTGGAGACCACAACGTGAAGGGATTTACAGCGTGAAAGTTGGAGTGCAAATAGGGGAGGTGGGAAACACTCATCTCCTTGTTTTTTAGAATAAAAGGGCTTTATTAAACAGCAGTCACACCGAATCCCAGAATGGTTGATGCGGGAAGGGACCTCTGGAGTTCATGTCCAGCCCCCACGCTCAAGCAGGGCCACCTAGAACAGTTGCTCAGACCCCATGACTTCTGAGTATCTCCAAGGATGGAGACTCCACAGCCTCCCTGGGCAACCTGTGCTGTGGCTTGGTCGGTCTCACAGTGAAAAAGTATTTCCTGATGTTCAGAGGGTATCACCCGTGTCTCAGTCTGAGTTCATTGCCTCTGGTGCCATCACTGGGTACTACTGGAAAGGGCCTGGCTCTGCATTTTTTACTCCTCTCCTGCAGGTATTTATATACATTTGTGAGATTTCCCCCTGAGCCTTCTCCAGGCTAAACAGACCCATCTCCTTCAGCTTTTTTTTATCATAAGAAAGATGTTGCAGTCCCTTAATCATCTTTGTGATCCTTTGCTGTACTTACACCAGCACGTCCACATCTTTTTGTGCTGAGGAGCATGGAACTGGACACAACACGCAGGGGAAACCTCATCAGTGCTGAGTAGAGGAGGATTGCCTCCCTTGACCTGCTGGCAGCACTTCTCCTGATGCAGCCCACATTACCATCACCTTCCTTGCAGCAAAGGGCACATGTTCAGCTTGGTGTCCACCAGGACCCCCAGGTCCTTCTCTGCCAAGCTATTTTCCAGTTGGGTGGCTCCCAGCATGTGCAAGTGCCTTGGGATTGTTCAAGTTCCTCCCCCAGTGGAGAACTGTAGACATATTTTGGTACATTCTGTGTAGATTGTCCTTGAATTGCCACAGAAAAGGCTAAATGAAAAAGTAGTGTTATGTGGACCTCAAGTTCTACATGAATGCTTTGTCTGAGGGTAATCAAACTACTTACATTCATAAGATGTAGTGTGCATTGCACCCACAAAAATAAATGAATGACCAATAGATGTAGTTCTTTACCATATTTCTGTCATTTTAAGCAGTTCATTCAATTGTTTGGAAGTCTGAAACTGGAATGCAGGAGAAGAATGTGCCATTCTTGTGTCTCAGAGTGGCTCAGGGTGCCTCGCTTCACCTGGACTTTATTCACACAGCACTATAGCTGAGAGAGGACAGGACAAGTTTCAGGTTTGACACTGAATCAAGTTCTTAGTCTGTCTGGCTATACAGCCACAGAAAGGCATGTGCTGGCAGAGAAGGAATTGAGAATGAGCTGCAAAGTTTGATGTGTAGGAATAGTTCTTGAACCGTCTCTTCCAGTGGCTGAAAATGATCATGAAGTTGCTGGGCTATTGTGTAATAAATTTATAACCTCAGCTGTGCTAAGAGAGGCAAATGAGTGTCTTAAACCTTTACTGCTGGCTTCAATTTTCTCAAGTGGAGCCAAGCATTCACCCGGGGAAAAGAAGGCTTAACACTTCTTGTAGATACCTGTGGAACAACACTGGCTTTTGTAGCATTTAATCCAAAGCAAGAGGGGAATCAAATTTAAGAACTTTTTCCTAGGCATATCCAATAGTGTTGCACTGGTAGCAACAAGATCCAGGAGAACCAGTTTCTTGTCTTCACCTACCCCTTCAGGAAGCCAGCAAAGGGAACTGGAAGTCTTCACACACATTTCTAGAGGTACTAACTTGAGGAGGAATAATACTGTTTGAATTACCACACTTCAATTTTTCTTGGCTGAAAAATGCTAAGATTCCTTTTTCTTTTTGCACGAAACTATTTTCAGGAAACATTCTTTGATTATGCAACTGTTTTCACAGAAACAGCTTTTAAATTAATTTTCCAGTATAATATGATTTCTAATATTGGATATCTGATTCCTGACCAGACTTCTGTGAATACTTTTGCAACATCTTCCATTTCATTTCTGCCGTTGGCCTCTTCTAAGGTGAGGAGAGATTTGTCTCTAATTCCTTGTTTAAGAAATGAGAAAAGAAGTTTGCATTGCCTTCATTCTGTGTTACTGAGATGAACTGCCTTTTTTTTTTTTCCCCTCCCTTGACATGGCGGGGCAACAGTTGATCCATATAGTTTGGGTGCCTGGGAGATACGAGTTGAGTGGTCAGCATTTCTCCCATTGCCCTTTACCTATACTAAAATGTACTGTTAGAGGAGTGTGTTTGTGGCTCACACGAAATGCTTTCTTTTTTTCATCTACTATTCCATCACTGTTGCTCTAGCCTGAGCTGCCGTGGGAGCAGCTGCTTGTCTGCTACAGAAAGAACTACTTTAGAAATAAGCATTCTTGAAAAAACAAGCCTTCCAATTCAAAACAGTGAAAATGTATTTATTGGTGTTTCCTTCTCTTGTAAATCCAATCTCCTGTAGTAGTGAGTTTTCAGTTGTGCTGCCCTTCGGGGGGGAAATACTGCCATTAATTAATTATTTTTTAAATATAGATCTTTCATCCCCACCTCTTTAAAGCTGAATCTCTTTTAGAAACCCTTAAGTGTTTTCTGCTGAACCCTTCTAGGCTGGGAAGCATCATGTTGGAATTTCTGATAAGATGAGGTTTTCCCCAATCCAGGGTTTGCAAGATCATGGGAATATGGGAAAGAAAGACAAATCTTGGAGGGCAAGCAAGGTGGAATTGTTGCCTCCTCTGCAAGTTAAGGGTGAAAAAGCTGTGCTCTTCTCCCTGTCATTAGGCTCCTCACCTTTCGTACATAATAAATTAAAAGCAAGTTTGGAGTTTTGGATTTGAGTTATTCAGGGAGAAAGTTGTTAGCTGGCAGTTTGCAGGTGAGATTGGTGTTGGGTTAGTTTTCATTGCTTGGCTTTGCAGATGTACCCTGTGGGTGACTCATTTGTGTGCACAAACTGTATTTTGCCCCTTTTACCTGGGACTGAGTGTCTTCAAATAATGCTGATTTCACCTTAAATATGAGTCTCTGGGGCATTTGCATAGGATTAAGAGAGCACAAGCTTCATAACTTGTCTCTAATTTAATGTCAGCCTTCTAAAGTAAGATTATCAACTATATAACATGTAAGTCATCAATTATTTACTGTTTTATTGTTACACAAGTTCTTCACATCAGTACTGAAGGCAGTCCTGGCCCTTCCTCTCTCATAGTGTCTTTCTGCTCTGTCCTGGCTGGCATAGCAGTGTATGCAGCCATGTGGAAAAACAGAGCAGGGAACTGAGCCAGCTGAAAAATAACCAGCCAGAAAGGTTTGTATTTTTCAGTCTGATACGTTTTCTGCCACACAAGTAGCTGTGCTGGCATGGCAAGAAGGTGTCAGTGCGAACAGGAGAGTGAGGGGCCAGAGGCAGACTGGCATCTGTTTGAACTGGCCTGAGCAGCACTGCCTGCCAAATTTTAAACTGTGCTCTGAGAGATGTGTTATCTTGTCTCCTTCCTGTGATACTGAGAAGCAGTTTGAATAGACAAGGCAGGGTTTAGGAAAGAGGAAAAAATTTTATCCATTTCATGCATGTGTAGAAATAATGCTTGCAGAGATGGGTTGCCTTACTTGAGGGTACATGCTGTGATCCATCTTTGTTTAATATTTGAGCTGTAAAACCAAAACATCTTCTTGATACCTGAGTTAGCTGCTCAACTTCAAATAGAAGGGATTCTCAGGTACTTTTCTTTTGGAGTAGAGCTCTTTGCTGTGACCTTAGACCAGCCTGATAAAGGCAGAGAAGCAGCTTGCACGTTGCTGTTGACTGTAGCTGATTGCCTGAAGATGTTGTGTATGTCTGCTTTTCTCTTGCACACACCTCTTCTATTTACTTTTGTAGGGATGCAGGGAATCATGCTCTAAAAAGCTGTCTTGTAAGCTAATAGGACATCCTAAATTTCAACTAAACTCTTGACTCCACTGTATCATATTGACGTGATCTGGGAAGCTCTTCATGAACAACCTTACTTGGATTTACCCTCAGGCACTTCAAGGTGTTTAAGAACTGGGGTGGGACAGATCATAAAACTGTGAGAGCTACATGAAAAATGTAGCATTCTGGGTAATTCAGGTGATGGTCTGACCTCCAGAGGGGGCTGATGAAGAGAGAGAGCATATATATAATATAATATAATGGAGCATCTTCCTGTGTTAGGTTTATCCCACAAGAGACTTCGGTGTTTTGGCTGCAGGAGGAGTGGCACTGTCCCTATGTGACACCGGAACACATTCTGTACCACAATCATCAGAGACAGGGCCTTCAGCTGTGCAGGACTTGGTTTCCTGTGGGGACCCTTGTGGGCTGGGCTTCAGAACATCCTCTAAGGGTCTGTCTTACCAGGCTTTGGCACTAAGGAAAGTAGCTTTCTTTGGAAAACAGATCAGGATTGTGCTGGCTAAAAGTTAAGTGCTTTGCCTTTTTAACCATTTGCAGGGACTGGAGACCATCTGGTAGCTACATTTTTTCAATAAACTCTCTGAATGCTACTTTGCATAACTTACTAATATTTACAGTGTCTCAAATAAATATGATTGATAGTGTTGCTTATCCCAAGTGACAGTGGAGTGCCGGCTCTTATCAAGGCAGGAAGCCTTGTCCTTATCTGTTCTTTTGGGAGACACATTTCAGCTGTGAGAGGGCTTGTGTGTGTCAGAGGCACCTGGCCTAGTTCTGCAGGAGGTGGCAGTGCAGTTGTGTTAGCATTGTGTCGTGCCTGGTCTCTGTGCAGCTGTAGGTCCTCCAGCCAACTGGGGACAACCTGGTTTAGGTTTCTTTGCATGGCTTTTGCTTATGCTTTGCTGACATACACCCTACATGGTGGTATGTAAGGCTGGATTTACTGGATTAGTCTATTGTAATGTTTCTATAAATGGTACAAATAGAAGAAGGGACTCACGATCAGCGTTTGTTGTTTACTTGTGCCAGGAGGCGTCGTGAGATGAGGAATGGAATGAATGTTTGTAAATGCATACAGGAGTCCTTAGACTTTCACTGCCTCCCTTCAAGGTGGCGTTGCACGCCCACTGCCTTTGCTTGTGTTTGTACTGGATTAATATTTCACGTCTCCCTCAACAGAAATATTTAATGAGAGAACTTTGATTCAGTTTCTGAGGAATAACTAAGGAAGGTACGTGAGACTTGGCTGATAGGTTGTTAAATGAGGATAAAAGCATCCATTCTTCAAGGTGTAGTGCCATAGATGGACATGTCAGCTAATCTAGAGCCTATTCTTTAACCTTTGACTTCCAGTGGAATTTCTATGCATGACACTTGTGGTGACTTAGAGCATTAGGGATTCATTACTGGGCTCTTTGAAGCACTGTACGTGCCTAGCATGGTATGAAGAGGGTTTCAAGAGCTACAAGTGACTTCAGATAATTGCACTGTGGTGAGGCTGAGAAAGAGAATATGTTATGATTTTCCAGGGTAATACTAAGAAGTTGAGTTCTGAGCAAGAGGTCCCACTGTGCTGGACAAAACACCAGTAGCTGAGTCTCAGTTTGCTCTGGACAGGAGCTGACTGCAGGAGACCTTGCATTGTAAGGCCTTGGGAGGGGGGCATGACTCGACCAGTGTTTCTCAATCAATTGTTCACCAACCTCTCATTGTCTGTGACATAAAAGATTATTTTCAAAAATACCACCAAAATCCACGTATTTTGGGGTAAGGAAACAAAAAGGATTAAAATGGCAGTATTTATCTTGCTTTTTATTTCATTACAAGTTAATGGTAACATTGAATGGGAGACAGGTTTTTTCTTTGGAAAGACTGACCAGTATTGGTGCCACTTTCTACTTCAAGATCTATTGTAGCTGCTGTTTTTGGCATCCTTTTGACTTTTTAAGAAATTCCAGTTGGCTGCTGAAATTGCTGATTTGTTTTTTGGACTCAAAAGTTTACCACAAATTTTTTGTCATATCAAACTCATTCTATTTTTTTTTGCCATGTCTTTCCTCCATGTTGTACATATATGTTATAAATACATGCAGTCCCAATATCACCAGCAGAAGAACAACACGGTAAATGCTTACATGATGTGCTATTCCCACAGGCTTCTAGCAGTCTGTTGAGTTGATGTTTAAATTTGGAAAGGAGAGGCTAAGGATCTTATGGGACTATTCTAGTCCCTTTGAAGAAATGGGAAATCAGGAGAGAAGTGAGAAAAATTAAGATATGTGCATTTTAAAAGTATTCCTGTAAAAAGTTTAAATTCTTCTTCAGCATTCCCAGATTAGTTACCTAGAAGTTGGAAAGGCATATTGTTTTCATAACTGGGTGTTAGCTGAATTTCAGAGTTGTTGCATTCCCCTTTACACTCACAGTGGTCAGAATTTGAGAACGAAAAAGTATTTACAGAAGGTAAAATTTCCCTCAGGTGCATTAAATAAGCAACTTCTACCTAAAAATAAAACTGGAGTACTAATTCAGTAGTTTCTTCATGCTTTAGGGTCTAGCCACCAGTTGCCATAGAATATTTTTGTGTCTTTTTCCCCTTTTAAGTAGTTTTGATGTATGTGGTCATGTTCCTGTTTATGAGAGATAAGTTACAGAATTGGCCAGCTGCACCCTTAATCCTCTGATATCCTGTAAGCAGAAAAAAGTTCTGAAAGTGCCAGGCTGATGTAACTCATGGAGAACATTAGCTACTCCTAGATGAGGCTTATAAAACATAACAGGGTCAAAATCACCATCAGGTTAACACAGCCTTTTCAACAAGAAGAAATTTATCCATTGATTGGTGTCTGTTAGAATCTATTTCATGTGCTTGTATTTTGAAAAGTCTGTCTGAAAATGCAGTACTCTCTGTGGAACTAAAAAGATTTTGTGATGTCTCAAGAGAACACTAGGTGTGATGGTGATTTGATATGGAAAAATATGAACAGATCAACACTGCAAATAAATAACTGCTTCACATGGTGATAATATGAGCACAAGGATGAGAATATGGTTTGTTTATATTATTCCCAGAGAAAATGGAAGATCACTCTATCAATTTTTATCATGTAGATTTATATTCTGTTGCACTTGTCATCTTTGTAGGTGGTTGGGTTGGTTTGTGGGCTTTTAAAAAGTCACTGCTTAACTGTCTTGCATTCATTTATAAGTGTAGATTTTATTTCGCATGAGACAGAACAAAGTGATAAAGAAAATGTGCTGGAGTTGTTACCTTTGGAACAAAGATTTAGAGTATTCTGTCAAGAAACCAACATTTCTGGATTGTTGAGAATTTTGTTTGTGAGACTGTCAGAAAAAGGCTTGAGTGTGGACTCTTTTACAGATGGCGATAATTTGGTATTTCACACCACCTTCTTTGCTTTGCCTGTCTAAGGATTGGCACAGCTGCCCTGCCAGCCATGGCGGGCCACCACCACAGCTTCAAGAGAGAGCCAAGCACCAGGGATGGTTTGCTACCACTGCCATGCTTTAGCTTTAGGAGCCTGGAAGGGTACTCCTGAAGGGAGGCTGTCAAAAAAAAAGACTATTGACATTCAGTAATCCTCTTTGGAATTTTCTTTGCTGAGCATCTCAAAGAGACTTTTGTATTATGAGTAAAAATACGGCCCATCTGTGTAGCTGTAGAGAAGTATATTGTGATGCTGTGTCTTCAGCAAGGTAAAATGAGCTGTTCTTCAGTGAGAAGTGAGAAAATGTCTCTTAAAGAAAGGAAAAGAATATGAGAGAAAAGGGTGGTGTCACTACGTGTGTTCACAAACAGCAAGTGGTTATTCACAGTTCAGCAGGGGTGTTGCACTCACAGGATTGTGTGGATTGATTCTCTGTGTCCTCTTGGTTCATAGCTTGCTCTGAATGTAGGTGGGTGATGATAGTTTGCAACTGCAACCAACCAAGCAATGTAAGAATTCAGAAAATAATAATGTAAATATATGTCATCACCAAAACTTGTCTGAGTGAAGAGCCACAATAGTACATGTAGGATTAATCCGTGAAATGTAGTAGCAATAGAAACCTGATGAATGTTGTTTATGAGGCAGCTTTTTCCAGGTAGCCAAAATATTGTCAAGGGGGACAGAACTATTGACAACAATGAGGAACTGCTTTACAAATTCTTGAGTCTTAGTCAAGTATTTGAGGCAACAGTTTGCGAAGAGACTCAAGCAGTGTGCCTTTGTGGAATATGACCAGGTATGTCTGTTGTCCATCTATCTCTTCTTTTTTGATATATGGGTTCTGGTACTGTTTGTTTTAATGTTATTCCCTTTTCTACTTGCCAGTATCTGCCAACACATGCCTAGAAATAAGCCCCTTCAGACATCTTAAAATAAAAAAAAAGGTGTTCACTTTTATCCCAAAGTATCAATGAAAGGTGGCTGTGTTTCAGCTGTTGGAAATATTAAAGAATGGCTTATACTCAGCTGAATATAGACTGTGGTATAGACTGCTCACAGCTGCTTCACTCTTCTCTGTTTGGGGCAGGCTTCTCTACCCAAAGGAGTTTTCTTTGTCATTCCATTTTTATTTGTCTTTTTCTTTCCCTGCTGACTTCCCTGTTTTCTTTTCCATGCCACCTACATGACCTGTCTCACAAGTTCTTTCTCGAGACAGAGAAGGCTGGGCATGTTCACTTGAGGTGCCGTGTCAGAGTCTACTGGTGAGAATCCCTAGAAGCCATTCAGAGAAAGGTTGAGGTTGGAAGGGACCTCTGGAGCTCAGCTGGTCCAACCCCTGACCAAGCAGGGCCACCTGGAGATGAGTGTTCGGGGCCATGACCAGATCACTTTTGAATCACTCCAAGGCTGGAGATGCCACAGCCTCCTTGAGCAACCTGTTCCAGTTCTCAGTCACCCTCACAGCAAAAGTGTAGCTTCCCACAAGATCTGCAAGACTCAGAGAGCCACAAGCCCACCACATGAGTCTCCTAAAAATATGTCAGTCATGTCATTTTACTGTTGCTGACCTGCTATGTCTACTCACATAGTGATTTAGCTCAGCCCAAAAATTGATTTCCGTTTGACTACAGCTTTGTCTGTAGCAATCGAATAAATTGTGTTTTATCTTAGTGACTGAAATATAGGGGTAAGGTCTTAGAGTTCTCTTTGTTGCTCTATCAAAAGATGTCCTGTATCTATGCTGAATAGCTGTTTTTTTCACAGATGCACCTGACATACAACTTGACTACATGAATCATGCTGATGTGTAGAATTTAATTGCATTGTTTTACTTTAATCTTCTTCAAAGAGCCAAGAGCTTTTGAGTGTTATATTTAGAAATATTTGTAAAATCATTTTGCATACATTGCAGCAGCATCTAAAAAAAAATATCACACCTTATCACCTTCTCGTGTTTTTTGTGTAATTCAGTTCATTAAGGCGTTTGATGTTGATTTCACTTTGCCCACAACAGATTTTAGCCGAGCTTGGCAATGCCTCATTAGGAGATTTGTCATTGAAGTCTTGAGACTAATCAGGGGCTTTCAGTGTGTGACGCTGTTCAAGGGGAGCTTTCAGTATTTCGTGTGTAAAGCACAACACATTTAGTGTTGCATTTATCCTTTGAGATCCATTTATCACTTACAGAGAGAGAAAGAAAACCCTGAGTAGAATAAAGCCTATTCTAGTCAATTTGTGCTAAATTATAAGGATTGCACCTTAGTCTTCCCTTTTGTCTGCAGTTGGCAGATGTTAATTGTCAGATATTAAAAGGTGAGTTAATATGGTATTTTATTATCTTGTCATTCCTCCATGTTGTACATATACATTATAAATATTCTTGCAGCAGAAGAACAACATGGTAAATATTTACATGATGTGCTGTTTCCACAGAACTTTAGTGGTCTATTGAGTTGAGAAGATGTTTGAATTTGGAAATGAGAGGGTAATGATCTTAAGGGATTATTCCAGTCCCTTTGAAGAAATGGGAAGTGCTGATTTAATAACAGGAGTTGTGCTTTTGGCCATATTGTGAGACCTATTTGTAGATTTTTACTTTGAGTTGTTGCGGTTTTGTTTGACATGCTAGAGTGGAGCTGTATCTGGGAGGGTGGATGGCAGCAAAATTTGAAGTAAAGACTGTGTACATGTACCTAGATTGACCTGCATGTGACACCTCCCTGCTCAAACTTTGCCGTCTCCTACTCTAAGATCATCTCAAGGAGAGAGCATTTCCTGCTTTTCACCATGAAGTAACTACCACTTGAAGGGCTCTGTTGCTCACAGCACAGAAAACTTCTCCAGATCAGAGCTGCCCTTTCTGCATCCAAGGGAAGTCTGCTTGGATTTGTAGGTGTTCTGCCCGTAGTATTGGGGAGGAATGTCTGGGAGAGGGAGACAGCAAACATTTATTCCATCATTTTCTTAGCCAAAATACAAGCTATTAAGCATTTTATTGCTGTCTGATTCCACATTTTGGACCTCCATTCCCACTCTAATATGGGAGTGCCACAACAAGGTCTCACCAGAGCCTTCTCTTCCCCAGCCTGAGCAACCCCAACTCCCTCAGCCTTTCTTCATAGCAGCAGTCTTCCAGCCTCCTGATTTTTGTGGCCCTCCTCTGAAGCAGCTCTCAGTCTTTCTTGTTCTGGGACCCCAGAAATGGATGCAGCCCTCCAGGTGGGGTCTCCCCAAAGCAGAGGAGGAGAATCCCCTCTCCCTACTGCTGGCCACACTGCTTTGGATCCAGCTCAGGATATGAGTCACTTTCCAGGCTGTGAGCACACATGGCTGGCCCATGGAGATTTTTTTTACCCACCAGCACACCCACGTCCTCAGCAGGGCTGCTTTCAGTCCCACCATACCCCAGCCTCTATCAATACCAGGGTTTGTCCTAACCCAGGTGCAGCACCTTGCTCTTGGCCTTTTTGAACCTTTTGAGATTCCTGAAGTTCAACAGCTTGGTGTCATCTGCAACATCCACGGACGTGCATGGATTTAAATAAATGTTTCTGCATTCAGTCTTCTCTTGCACATTTTAGTCAGCAGCTCTAGTGTTTGAATTATACTTTTACTGTCCATTTCTGTAAAAGTAGATGGAAATGTGGAAGCTTGGTCCTCATCCTGCTGATGCACTGTTGTAAGGGAAACAGTGTCCTGTTGACTTAGTGTGGCACCAGTTTGGCTCCAGCACCTGAGTATGCGTGACGAACTTTTGAACCTGCAGTATTGCCTGTGGGACTGATAGTGTTCTAAATAAGTGAGCATTTGGGGTTTGCCTGGACATGAGGTAATGACATAATTGCAGAACCATTTGGCTTTTAACCACAGATACAGCTTTTTTTTTTTTTTCTTTTTAATGTACTCTATTTAGCTTAACAAAATAAAAAGATATTAATCTTCAGTCTCTGCTACTCCATCAAGCAGTAGAAGAATCATAAGTTGATGGGCTGATACAAAGCTCCCTTGAAATTTAGTTTGCAGGAATGCCAGTGTTATTTTTAACTGTCTCCAGCAGGAGGCTTTTTGTCTGGAAGGAATCCAGAGGTGTACATTGTAGCCTCTGTTCAAATTCACATGTGTTATTTTTTTTTGTGATGATTTTTGTGCCCAGCATAGACAGATGCAGTTGTAGCAGTAGCTGACTCTTCACCTCTGCTGTTTGGCTAGCGGTAGCTGGAAAATCCAGTGCAAGTCCCTTGTGTGTGGTGGTTTGGCCTTGGCTGGATGCCAGGTGCCCACCAAAGCAGCTGTGTCACTCCACTCCCCAGCAGGACAGAGGAGGGAAAATGCAATGAAAGGCTTGTGGATCAAGATAAGGGCAGGGAGAGATCACTCAGCAACTACTGTCATGGGCAAAACAGGCTCTGCTTGGGGAAATTACTTTCATTTACGGCCAATCAAATTGAAATGCATGTTTTCACAAATTTGTAGAGTATTGTAAGGTTTTAAAGTGGAGATTTCATTTTTAAATTCATTTGGATATGTACTGTGTGTGCATGAATGTAATGAAATTCACATGCTAGTTTAGAAAGATGTGGTAATTATCATTAGTCATGTTTAAAAAATTAATTTTAGGTGCTTCTGCTGTTTATTGTGTGTGAATAGAGGCTTACAACGCTATTCAATTGTGATAAAAGTGATGGGTGATATTGACTGCCCACATTTAGGCATTTAATGGTTTAATATTACACTACATTAAAGTTGTAGATATTCATAATAAAAAAAAAAATATTGCTCAAACAGTTAGAAATTTAAAAGTCAGGTCCTTAAATCAGAAGACAATAGAAGCACTGCATGGTGAAGGCAGCTTAATCACTTACAAGGTACAGGTTTAATATGAGTCTGAATAAACAAATAATTTCCAAATAATAGCAAAGAGGAGACTATTTAAAGTCTCAATCATGGTAGCCTGAACTAGAGCAGAGCAGCTGCCCATCTGTAAAGCATTTCTAGCAAAAAATGGAGATTTGACTGGATTGTGTTGGAAAATAAATTGTTTTAAGTTGTGTTTTTGTTTTGGTTTTACTATGAACTTGATGCTACTCACAGTATAAATTTTCAAGCAGCACCTTAGAAATAAAGCAGATACATTGCAGTTACCTACTGCAATAAGGTGGAGAGGAATCCAGGGATTTGTCAGATAAATATTTTGTCTTGGTCCTATAAATACACACTCATTGCTGTGGATAAGAGATGTCTGGGTGATTGAAAAGATTATTTCAGTTTGTGTAGTAGATAGAGGTGGCTTGAGGCATGTGGCACATGGATATTTTAATTTCCTGTCTTGCCAAATGGTTATTGAACAGGGTCAGACTATATGAATCCCTTCTGCCAAGCAAAGTGGAGTCATAGCACAAGATCATTGTAGTAATTGATTATGAAATAATTAACCAATAGCATATATGTATGTATGTATGTATGTATATATGTATGTTTATAGGGCTTATCCCATATCCAAAACTATTTTTCCTTCTCTGCAGCTTCAGGAATATAAATTTTTATAAGGCAATACTTACTCCGTATCTTCCAGATCTTGCATATCTCAAGAGTGGGAAAAATGTAACTCTGTTATGGTATAAAAATCCCAAAATTTCAGAAAGCAAAGATTTGACATGGCCTTGTTATGCTCTGAAAGATTTTTGATGGCCTCTGTCCCCCATGATTGAGGGCTGAAGGTCACTCCAGCATCCCTTGTTTCTGCAGAGAGAGTTCTGTAGTGAGACCAAGACATAAATGGAGGTTAAAAATCCCCTGAATCTCACTCCCATCCCAAAGAACACCCCCTCTGCAGTGGTCTTTGCAGGTTTGAAATGATCTAAGTTAAATTCAAGTTGCTTGTATTTTTCAATGGAGAAGGGGTGGCATAAGCCACTTTGTCTTGCCATTTCAGTATATTTCATTTTCAACAACCCTAGAGGTATGTTCTTTTGAAAGGACATGCTGGGAATTTCAAGAGGTTCTTGCATCACAGTAATTGTTCAAAATATGATTGATATTGCTGTTTTAATTGTACCCATATTAGAGAAGATTATTTTTTCCCTTTTTTTGGGCATCCCACAGGTCATAAATGTTGACGGAACAATGCGGAAAACCCTCCTAGAAGACAAGCTTCCTCATATATTTGGGTTCACGCTGCTGGGGGACTACATCTACTGGACTGACTGGCAGAGACGAAGCATTGAAAGAGTTCACAAGATAAAGGCCAGCAGAGACATCATTATTGATCAGCTGCCGGATTTAATGGGCCTTAAGGCAACCAGTGTTACCAAAGTGTTTGGTAAGCATGGGCAACATGGCATGGGTCTGTTGGGGTCTCGAGATGGGCTTGCTTTCATTAAGCAGCTGTTGAACACTTGTTATGAAAATGACTATGACTGTGATCTGATGGGTTTGAATCATTTTAAAGGAAAATGGCGCCTCTTGTTTCTAAAGTTGGGAAAAGACAGTGTTGCAAGAGAAGTGTGGGCTTCTGGTTTTTAGTGACGTTAAGTTTTCCACAGCTTTCACTACGCTCTGAATTTTTATGAGAATTTTATTCCTCTATGCTATAGGAATCATTATTCTCACCGAAATGCTCTGTTTCCTGCTGCTCTTTTCTTCCAGTGCAAAGTCCCGTGATGTTCAGTTAGCAGAATACTTTTCACTGTTTGGTGGTATAGGCACAGTCAGTCACCATTACAACATTGCCTCAAAGCACATGGCACTTATCTATTAACTCTTAACACCTCAATTGTACCTGAATCTTAACAACTAAAACTTGCCCTTAGCATGGGATCAGCAGCTGGATCTCCGTGTCCTTCTATTGCATCTCTGAAAGGTGCAGCCAGTGTTTTAACTCCTCTGCTGGCACTCTGCAGCAGGTATGTCACAGGACCTCCTGGCTTCAGTGCACCACAGATTTTCCAGCTACCTGGAACACCAGAATTTGGGCATAGCAATAAACAGATTCATTAGTCAGCTGTTAAAATTACTGAGAAGAGTCGCGATGGAATCACATTAAGTAGGCACAAGACATTAAGTTGTCAAATTATACCCTGACAGTACGTGGATTTCCAGCCTTCGGTACTTGAAAAATAAAGAGGTCCTCAAGCTGCAGGTTATGGCATCAGTCTGAAGTATGTGTGCCCTAAAAAGGGAATATGAAAAGAACCCTGGTTGAGAGTGATCTTTGAGAAAATTTGTGTGTGTGTGTGATAACATTCTTTAAATACCTAAATCCTTGGTTCCAGCAGATGGAGAAAGGCACTCATTTATCTGTTGGTCCTTACTTTCCCCTACACATTCTGTCCCCATCACACAAAAAAATAAGTGTGAGATTGTGGTGATCTTGTTGGAACTGCTTCTGCTAATGAATCTTCTCAGCTTTAAATTAAACAGGTGGGGAAGAACTGCGATAATCCAGCTCTTTTCTCACCCTTTTTTATCCCTGAACATTTGTAAAAGCTGGTGGTTTCAAAGAGATACAAAGATGGAGTACTTGGTCAAAAATAGCTAATTAATTATCTGCCTTCAGTGAATGAATCTAATCTTTGGGGAGACAAGAAAGATCTGTTTGTAGATTATATTTTTACAATAGGAGGGATAGGTCCAGCTTTGTATTCCTAGGTAGATGGAAAGAATCCACTTGGAGTGCCTTTTTTTTGGTTGTTTTTGTTTTAGAATTCCCTGCTGACAACCCATAGTGTTAATTTATTTTGAAAAATTATACTGTGTTTTTGCTCAACCTCCTGTGCTCCCCTTTCCCCTTTACCTTCACAATGCACTAATACTGTTTTGTTTTGGTTGTTGTTTTTTTGGGGTTTTTAAAGGAACTAATTCAATGCACTAATATCTGTTTTGGTTTGTTGTTTTGTTTATTTATTTTTTTAAAGGAACTAATTCATGTGCAGACAACAATGGAGGCTGCAGCCATCTGTGTTTCTTTACACCCCAGGAGGCCAGGTGTGCCTGTCCCATTGGCCTTGAGCTGTTGAGTGACATGAAGACTTGCATCATTCCTGAAGCCTTCTTAGTTTTCACAAGCAGAGCAGCAATTCATAGGATTTCCCTTGAAACCAATAATAATGATGTTGCTATTCCTCTTACTGGAGTCAAGGAAGCATCTGCTCTGGATTTTGATGTCTCTGATAACAGAATCTATTGGACTGATGTTAGTTTGAAGGTATTACTGACGTGTGAATTCCTTGAATATAAAGCCACAGAGCAGTTACTTTGATCTAACAAAGGTCTCTGTTACATGATCTGTCCTGCAGTTGCCAGTGTTGTCATTGAATTGCATCCAAGGAGACCCTTGGAGATGAAGACAGTTGCATTGCTGAACGCACAGTAGGGTGACAGGCATCTTCCCATTTCAAATAAAAATCCAAAGTGGTGTCTGCTCGTACCGAATGCCTTAGTCTTGGATGCTGGATGTGTTGCATCCATATAGATATCTGCTATAGAAAAGCTGGTTTTATGTCACAGAGCAGAGTAATTTAAACACTGAGCTCAGCAACCCCCTGAGCTTTCTATCCTCTTCCAGTTTTGATTTGAAAGACAATTGTACTCAATATTAACATTTGGCAAGTGATCCTTGGATTATTTGCTGTTAGTCTGTGGCTCCAGCTTGGCAGAGAAAAAGCCAGGGAACTTGTCCAGTCTCCTCCACACTGTGTTAAGGGCCCACCTGCCCCCAGTTCTATCTCAGTGTGTTCCCCAGAAGTTTGACATTTTCTGTGATGTCTGGTTCACATCCAGGTGTGTGCTGAAGTGAGGGTTGTGCTCTTCATCAGTGTTACTTGGCCTTCTGAAGTGAACTAAGTATAGGTAGAAAATGACAGATTCTCTTCACTGTAACTGAATGATTCTATTTAGACTCTTGATAGATTTTCCAAGAGCAATCAGAGTTTCCTTGCCAGTGTGCCCAAGCCATAACATGGCAAAGCTGACTTTTGGAGCCTACAGGGCTTGTGCAGTTTCCATAGCCTCTCTGTGAAGCCTAATGAGGACTGTGCTTCAGTGTTAGCAGTGCTGCTTGTGGTGTGCATACCGCTCCTTCAGCAAGGGTGCCCATGCAATAAATTAGTGTAGTGTAGACACAGTTAGTAAATAAATCTCACACAAGCACTTGGAGGGCAGGAGTTATGGACATCTTAACCATTTGTACTGGAAAGCACATTGCTGCAGCTGCATCAGTGAGTAGATGTCAGTCTCACTCTGTGCAGAACTGGAAAACATTTTACTTGTTTGTTGCCTCCTGAATTTTCCAGCATACTCCATTTTCATATACATACCCAGGTATCTTCCAGCACCTCTGGGTTCTCATTTCCCTTGTCCCCCACATCTTGCTGCTTAGCAGCAGATATTATAATGTCAGAGCTCACAGTCATCTCCCTTTCCTTTGGTGACCACCACTTCCCTGATCTCCTGCTGCCTCTGGTTATAGGAGGACACATTTTCAAAAACTATACTGCATGATAGCTGGGTTTGACATTTACCTTAAAAAATATAAAATGTCTCTGACCGTTACATATTGATGTACCAAATTATTAAGAAATCAATAGCTGAAATATTGGCAGGCATGTAGACTGATTGCTCAGTGTTAATAAGCAAAGGGTGGGTAATTGGTTCTGGAAGTTACTATTTACCTGGGGGTTGTTCCAGTGCTGTTAGGAGTGACTTATTTATATGTGTGCAGGCCTTGCCCTATGAGTTATTTTGATGAGTGTTCCATAACTAAAATGTAGATGGGATCAGTAAACGTGCTCCAGGTGACTGATTATGAGAAACAATTTAATTTAGGTGCCACTGAGATGTGTTTCTGAGACTTAGAACATTACAGTGAATTAAATAATTTTTAAGAACAGCTTCTTGTGTGCAAATAGAAGACAGGAAGAGGGGTCAAGGAAGAATCTGCAGCTACATACTGCTTTCTGAAAATCATGTCCTTTTCAGATGCCCTGGTCTGGCCATCAGAAACCACTAGCTTTCTGAAAATTCAGGTGTTTTTCTCCTGAGAATTTCTATGTCTTTTATGACAACAGAAATTAATTTTTGAAAATGTAACAATGGCTGGGGGGTTTTTTTTGTACCAATTTCTTTTTTGTACACCAAGCTTCATGATAATTATTCCTTTTTATTTCACTGGGATATCCATAAACACTGTAATATTTTTACACCATTGTTTTCCAGACCATAAGCCGAGCTTTCATGAATGGGAGCTCTGTTGAACATGTGATTGAGTTTGGGCTAGATTATCCCGAGGGAATGGCTGTAGACTGGATGGGAAAGAACCTCTACTGGGCAGATACTGGAACCAACCGCATCGAAGTAGCCCGCCTGGATGGCCAGTATAGGCAGGTCCTTGTGTGGAAGGACCTGGACAACCCAAGGTCTCTGGCTCTTGATCCCACCAAAGGGTAAGGGACTCTGTTGTTTTTCAAAGCTTTGTGTGGGTGTTCTTGTATGTGACAAGTTATTTGGCAGTTTACACAGCTCTGTTTCTTCAGAGTCTTTGAAAAGGCAATAAACCTTCCACAATCCTATGGGTTACGACGAAAAATTAATAATTGGCAAAAATACTACTCTGCCTTTGTGTAAAAAAAGGAGTATTGCGATGCTGCACATAACCACGTGGGTTATTCTTTTTTTTCCCAAGTGCTGCAAAGAAGTTTAGAAAAGTCAAAGCATGCAGCTAAACACCACCATATCTGGCTGATGTCCTGTTTTTGTTGCACTTCCCATTGCAGATACATGTACTGGACTGAGTGGGGAGGCAAACCCAGGATCGTTCGAGCCTACATGGATGGGACAAACAGCATCACTTTGGTGGACAAAGTGGGACGTGCCAATGACCTCACTATTGATTATGTGGACCAAAGGCTCTACTGGACTGACTTAGACACAAGCATGATTGAGTCATCAAATATGCTGGGTAATCTAGTGTTACATTGCACCAGCCAGTACAGAAATAGGCAGTGGCCATAGTAAAGTAATTGAATAGTATGAAATTTGAATAATATAACTGGTAGTAAATCTCTGTGTATATTTTTTTGTAAAAGGAATCGGAGAGTTAAGTGTTTAAGAATATTTTAAAAACCTTCAAAAATTAATAACCGTATGATGATTTATAATGGTGGTGAGATGTGATGTCATTTCTCTCTATTGATGTGAAACTGCCTGTGTTGTACCAAAGCAGAGATGGCCTCTGAGTTCTCACAGTGAGGACGACTTACAGGTTCACTGTAAATCATTCCTGACATTTCAGCCTGGACACTAATATTCTGTTGAAGTATTATATTTTTTTTCTGGCTTCAGACCAGTTGTATTAGTTCTAAACCAAAATACTTCTTGCATTTCCTGGAGGCTGAAAGGTTGTGCAGCTATTTCTGCAGTGTATGTTTCAGATACAGCTTTACATGTTTTCATGTTTTCCATTGGAATTTCATTTATACATACAAGGGGTGTGCTCTGATTGACAATATACATAATTTCACTGCAAACTAGTTTTTTTGTTTGGTTTTTAATCTGTGAAAAGATATTTGTAGAGTGAGGGGTTTTTTTAAGGTGTCTTTGCATATGCATGTCTTAGGAATTCTGAGATTCTGAAGTCACTCCATCGTAGAAGGCCACCAGGGTGGTCAGGCTCGATTTGCCCTTAGTGAAGCCGTGCTGGCTGTGTCAGATCACACCTTTGTCTTGCATGTGCCTTAATATTGGCTCCAGGAGGATCTGTTCCATGATCTTCCCAGGCACAGAGGTGAGGCTCACTGGTCTATAGATTCCCTGGGTCCTCCTCTCTACCCTTTAAAAACAGGAGTGACGCTTCCCTTTGTTCCAGTCACTGCCAACTTCATGGCTTTTCAAATACCATGGGCAGGGGCTTGCCAACCTCATCAGCCAGTTGCCTCAGGACCCTTGGATGCATCCCATCAGACCCCATAGATTTGTGCCCATTCACTTTTACCATGTTATACAATGCCTTTTTAGTCAGCAGATTATACAGACTCAAGTAGACCTGTAGCAAGTGAGCTCATCAGTTGAGGGATGAATAAAGCACTCTGAAGTGGATGAGTGAATGCTGTTCCAGCTTAATCTTGGACATTATAAACAGCAGGGGGGAAGAATCGCACTTTTGGGAGATTTTCCTCCATTTACCATGAAAATTCAATTATACAGCTCATCTGCTTCCTTCAAAAGAGTCTTTCCCCTGAATTCATCCCTGCAGACCAGAATTGCTGTAAGAAGTACCTGAGAGTGTGCAGGATATCTGTACCCCTAACTTGGAGAATTTAGATGCCTAAAAGTTACATGGGAAGGTTACCTCTATATTTAGGTCTGCTGGTTTATAATGAAATTGCCTCATGTTCTGGTTTATGGTTATTTTATTCTTTCTCAAGTCTTGGTCAAATGGAAAGTAGGGCAGAGGAAGAAAAGTGGAGTGCTATGTAGAGTCTAGCACTGGATATTTGAGACAGGAGGAGATAGTGCTGATACATCTTCAGTGGATGGCAGGGATTTATAGAGGTTTATACTTGAAAATGTTCAGGAAGGTGGTTTGCAGTAAGATTTTATCTACTTCAGTAATGCATCTCTGTCAGAGGGCATGCTCTAGAAGGTGTTAAATCTGTTGTGAAACTTGCTAACTGAGCCACTGAGTGTGGGAGTATTGAGATTTCTGCTAAACAAATGGTTTCCTAAACTCTTGGGATAGCCGTATGTTAAATTGCACTGCAGAAGATTTGTTTCTTGAGTGAAGCACCGTAATTTCTTACAGCAGTTTCTCTGTGAATCTCAAGTTTGTTGTTGCTTTCCAGCATATTAATTGACTTTTTAATTGGCCTAAGTGATTACTGGAGCTGATAGTATTTTTGGGTATGTTTTTCAATGTCTATTTGGGTTCATATGCATGAGACATATGAAGTAGTATTTATTTAAATTACAATACACTGGCATCATTTCAAATTGCTCTGTAGGCAAGAGGGTGTCGGGGTTTTGAATGCAACTGTTTACGTTATCTCTTGAGCAGATACTACTTAATAAAGAATCCCATGATGCTGATTTGGACAATGAGGTTTTATTTTAAATAGAAGAAAAAGATTTTTCTGAATGCCAGTCACACTCTTCATTTTATGCCATGGGAATTGTCCTTTAGTTGATTATCCTTGTTTTTGCAGGACAAGAACGAGAAATCATAGCAGATGATCTACCTCATCCATTTGGATTAACCCAATACAGTGACTACATCTACTGGACAGACTGGAATCTTCACAGCATAGAAAGAGCAGACAAGACCAGTGGGAAGAACAGGACACTTATTCAGGGCCATCTGGATTTTGTGATGGATATATTGGTCTTCCATTCTTCTCGTCAGGACGGCTTGAATGATTGTGTGCAAAATAATGGCCATTGTGGTCACTTGTGCCTTGCCATCCCAAATGGATTTAGGTGTGGCTGTGCTGCTCATTACACCTTGGATCCCAACAGCAGGAACTGTAGTTGTAAGCCTTTTTATTTGCTACTGTGTTCTTCAGTGCTTGTGGCTCCCAGGTGCTTAAAGGAAAGGCATCCCAATTCTGGCTTTAAAAGTGATCTTTGAATAGGAGGACAGAGTATGGAATTTTATATCCATTTTTGTGATATGTACTAGGCACAAAGATTTGAATTTCGAGTCTTGGAAATGACAGCACTGTCAAGTCTGGTCTTTCTTGTTTTACCAGAAGTGCTTTCTAGGTGATTCAGCTGTGTGAGTGAAGCTTTCCCACTCCCTACCTAAGTGTGTAGGTGGGTGGAAAAGAAATTACCAGCAAAAAATGCCTTTTTCTCTTAGATGTTTAATAAAGTAATCTAAAATAACACTCAGTAAAGTAGTCTAACTCCTAAGTAGTCTGCACAACTTGCAGATGCACTTGAAATACATATAAGTTTGTTTTCTCCCAGCATGTGATATTATGAGCCTGCTAGTTGACTAGTTGTCCAATAGGAACTTAAGTTTCTAGTAAAAATGGCACAAATAGGAAATGGGCTCTTGATTTAAAAAAAACCAAAACAAAACAAAAACAGAGCTTCAAGCATCCTGCATAGTAGCATATAAGGAAATTTTAACTGAATGAAAGGGTGAGTTCTTGGAAAGCAGGTCCTGCAGACTTAACCTGATCTCCTTCTATAACTATAGAAAGAAACATTTCAGCTTAATAGCAAAAACCTCCAGTTATGAGTTATTTAATTTTCATTGTGAACATTAGTGTCTCTCTGTGACTTTGTTCTAAATATTCTCTCTCTTCTGTGGGGATATCTTTTTGGGAATTGTACTTTCTCATGCATTCTGTTTTGGCTTGTTCCAGCCCCTGCCAGTTTCCTGCTATTTAGCCAGAAATCTGCCATCAGCAGGATGATTCCTGATGATCAGCAAAGTCCAGATATCATCCTGCCTATGCATGGCCTGAGGAATGTCAAGGCTATCGATTACGATCCCTTAGATAAATTGATCTACTGGGTGGATGGACGCCAGAATATTATAAAAAGAGCCAAAGATGATGGCACCCAGGCAAGTGTACATCTCGTATATAGTTTTGTGTCAGTCTTTTTGTGTGCTTTTACTTTATGCTTGACCTTCCTCTTCTATGTGCTGCACCAAGGGATCGTCACTGTCAACTGCTCTTGTCAGCACTTACTCATGGATATTCTATTTATAGATGAGCATTACTGAATGTTTTTGGGATTTGTTAGTGGGTTTAGGTGTTTCTAAACCATCAGGCAGGTAAACCATGCTTTCTGTGCAGTGTTCTTCAGTCAATCATCAGAATAATGACTGGTAATCGTTGCCCACATGTTGTGTTGCAGCCTTTCACTGTAATGAGTACCCCAAACCAAAGTCAGAACCCGGAGAAGCAGCCACACGACCTCAGCATTGATATATACAGCCATACCTTGTACTGGACCTGTGAGGCCACGAATTCCGTCAACGTGCACCGGCTGAACGGCGAATCCATCGGGATGGTGCTGCGAGGGGATCACGACAGGCCCAGAGCCATCGTGGTGAACGCAGAGCGAGGGTGAGCTTCCTGTGCTTTGCACAGAGCACTCTTGGGGTGTGTGTCAGCTCTGTGTGGGGGAATCCTGTGCTGCATCTGTCTGTTTTTAAGATGAGAAGTTCTGAATTTTGTTCAGGGTGTAGGTGACTGCTTCTCCAGTTCTGGCTTCTGAAGGTATCTAGCTTTCTTTTCCTGTCCTCTCCTTTGCCTCTGTTCACACAGCCATATCTGAGGAACTAATCCAGGTGGTGAAAGCAAAGTAAAACCACCATGTCCTGTTCTCTGTGTGAATGCACAGCCCTGCCACCTAATAGGAAAAACAAGAGAGTCTGTATCAGCTGGGAATCTGGCTCATAAATGTTTAGTCATCATAAAACAAATGTTTCCAGGGGTAAAGAAAGGAGCCTCTAATTTGATACAACTGTTCCTACTAATGTAGCAGTATAAAGTTTAAACACTTAAACCCCTTATGTTCTATAAATTTCTAAGTTAGTTCTGCCGTGATGTGTATCTTAAAAACCTCTGAAATTAATTGAAGCAGGTAGGATGCACTAGAGTGATTTCCCACAGGAAGAAAATATGTTACTTTGCTGCAAACCAGTTTTGGTTAGATTCAACAGACACTATCTCTGCTTCTCGTACTTAATAGCTTCCTTCTTAGATGTCAAACATGGTCCTTTACTGTTATCTTTAGTAAGTTAGATGCTTAAATCCCAGTTTATGACTAAATGGCTTCCTGTGTTCTTGACAGATGTTGAATGACAATGTTTCACAACTGCATAGATACAGTAGTACCCAGAGACTCTGTCTGGAGCATTTATAGGACTGGTGTTTTATACCAGTGTAGTCTGCACAGTTCCAAAGCTGTTGTGGGGAGAGGGGGATTAGAGGAAGGATTCTAACCTTACTGTGACTAAGTCACTTGGATATAGTTTGTATTTATAAAAGCTCATCTGCTTTCTCCATTAAAATAGGAGTTTGGGTTTATTGATCTCTAAAACTCTCAGCTTTTCTAATCAGGTTTTCAAGTGATTTAATGCTAAATCCATTTATAAATTAAAGGAGGAAAAATGAGGAAGACATGTTAAACACTGTGACTGTCTGGGAGACCTGAATGAGTGATCTTCAACAACTTCTGCCATGACTACAGAAATCCCTTCCTCCACGTCTCCCTTGGCTGCATGTTCTGACTGCTGCCTCCCCTCCTTGTGCCATAAGGAAAGGCTGTAGATCAATGCAGCCCATGCTGTTGGAGAGTTTGCCCATGCCACCACTGGACTTTTCCTTTAAAGAGTTCTCAGTTCATCATGGGGGTGCACAAACCCTTTTTTGTCTATGCATGAGGAGGGCAGAGACTGCTTTTGTTTGCAACTGAACTGACTTAGATAGATATAAAAAAATTAATGGAACTGAGATGTCAGGAACATGCCATCCTCAGTTGTTCTCCTGTAATCTTTTCTCAAGTTTGGTAGGAAATTTTACTTGCTGAGAAGGAGAGGTAACCCAGAAGGAGAGGAGGTGGCAGTTCATGTTCTTTTTGTCAGAAAGAACTTCTGGACTTCGATTTGCAGATGGGGACAGCTTTACTCAGGGAGAGTTGCAGAATGTCTGTGCTAGTCTTGTACAACCCCCAACTCTGTGCAGGAGCAGTGCTGCTGCTGCAGCAGTGCTGAGGCATTTTATGGGCTGGAGATAAATCCTATTAATTTCAGGCTGAGTGTGTCAGTTAGCAAATCTAGGTGCTGGATCTTTGCACCTGGGAACAGTCACCCTAGCCAATCCTGTGAAACCATTCCCACTTACAATGTGGGTTACAAGACTCTCTGCGCAAAGGGGAATTGCCTCTGCCTGGAGCTCCGAGTTCAGCAGTGCTGTCTCTGTTTTCAGGTACATGTACTTCACCAACATGCAGGAGAGAGCTCCCAAGATTGAGCGTGCAGCCCTGGATGGCACAGAGAGAGAAGTGCTTTTTACAACTGGCTTGATCCGACCAGTAGCACTCGTGGTTGACAACAAGCTTGGAAAGCTTTTCTGGGTGGATGCAGATCTGAAGCGCATCGAAAGCTGTGACCTGTCAGGTATGTGGTACGAAGTTGAACATTTGCAGCACGGTGTTAGCATGTACAGGACATCGTTCCCTCTTTGATGCTGACCCTGGTGACTTTCATCTCCACCACTGCCAGTTCTGTGTCGGCAGTCACAGACAGCAATTGCTGGTGGGCTCCTGTCTTTGATGTAATTAGAATAAACATGACTGTAATGATTGACATCCTCCAAGACAGCCATTTGAATTTTGATCAGTTCTGAAAGTGTTGTTTGTTATGTAACCCCTAAATCACCTGCCCTGTGCCCTTTTTTTCATAGTGCTTTGAAAAGTCTGCATACTTTTCAATTTTTCGTTCTCTGGAGCTTACAGCTTAGTAAATCAAGGTATCTTGAAAAAAACCAGAACAAAGGGCGATGTTTTTTTTCTAATCTGGTTGATAAGACAGCTCATCTGAAATAGCATTGTTGCAAGACTGGAGAGATGCCAACTCATCGCAGTTTTCCCGCATTAGTAATATAAAGCATTGCTCTAAATCCAAAGCAATAGCACCTCATCGATCTTAAAGAGCACAGTTCATCATTGACTTTCAAAAGCACTTGATAGCGCTGAAGAAGTGGAGAAATTGGCTCCAGTGAGCAGTATAGCACAGGGGATGCAATGGCCCTACTTTCTCACTCATTATTTGTTCTGTCATCATCATCCATGTATGAAGAACTGAAACCCATAAAGGAAGTGCGGAGAGAAGGGAACGAGTGTGAGGGAGTAGAAGCTGGGCTGTTACAGTGATTGGTACCTGCCATAAAGGGTTGACTCTCCAATTTTTGGTGACTCTTCTTGCCATGTGGTCACATTCTTCCCTTGTGTTGCAGTGAAGCAATGAACTAAAACAGGAGAAAGTTGTTCATGTTTTTACAAGGATAGTTTGCTTTTGAGCACCTAAAACTGACTCAAGGTCAGACTCTTCCAAAGAGGGGATAAAAACAACCAAGCTGCAGATGGGAAGGTAGAGAAGCCCATGTCTTTCAACAGTTACCAAGCTGAATAGGGGAGTATTGTCAAACTGCCTGAGCAGCCACAAAATGTTCAATCCGGCACAGGCATCAGAGAACCTACAAAAATTTGTAGGAGAAAAGAAGATAAGAGGAAGACAAGACTTTGACCTATGAAACAAACCACATTTGAGAAGAAAAGGTGTCAGAGTGGGACACATAACACAAAATGCATCAGAGATACTGAGAGGGGTTTCTCTAGTAACAAAAAGTGCTGTAGGAGGACATTTAAAAGTAAAATGACAAGATGGCAAAGCTTCATGTTATGCAGGTATGCTGGAGTGGTATCCAAGAGAGATCAAAGAGGCACCAGCTAAAATTATATAGAAATCATATCTGGTCACAGCCAAAGAATCAAAGCTTATAGGCAGTATAAAAGCAGGGGGAAGCTACAGGATTAAAAGAAAACAATGTTTATGAACTAGAGAGGGACATATCTGTAGCCAGAAAACTATGGTTGTATTTAATCCAGCTGAGCTCACTGTAATTTGATTCACTGAGATGTTGATTTTTTAATGAGTTAGCAGCGTATTTTTATTTTAAAATGCTTTTCAGTCTTGCATCACAACTTCAGAAGAAATTTGAGAGCCAAAGTGATGTTGATTTGAATGACTTCCTCTAAATAGTATTTTCTGAACAAAATACTCTAAAATGGGCATATGTTAGGAAAAGGTCTTTAGCGCAAACTAAGGCTGCTGAATAAATGGGAACAAAATTGCGTAGAGCATCCTTTATGCCCATTAAACTGGTCTAGACACTGTTATTCTGTTGTAGACTTGTAGAGATGGCGTGGTCATGGAGGTTCCTTAAGTTTACGCTGCACCGTGATTAACAGCGTCCTGCTAAATCAGGGGGTAACCTCAGATGTCCAGTGCTTAACTTTCAGAGAGGGATGAAAGAACTATAAACCCATCTAACAGTTTTCTGTACAAGGTTCTGGAATTTTCAAGTTGGAGTTAGACCAAAAGTTGGTGTTAAACTCCTTTGGTTTAAAACTGTTCCCCCGTGTCCTGTGACTATCTGCCCATGTAAAAAGTCGCTCTCCCTCTTTTTTATAAGCTCCCTTTAAGTATTGTGGAAGGCTCCTTTAAGGTCTCCCCGGAGCCTTCTCTTCTCCAGGCTGAACAACCCCAGCTGTCTCCACCTGTTCTCATAGGAGAGGTGCTCCAGCCCCCTGGTCATCTTTGTGACCCTCCCTGGAGCTGCTCTAACAGGTCCATGTGCAGAACTAATAGAACCTGTTAGTGTTACATTCTCATGCTTGGCTGAACTCTAGATAATTTATGCTGCAAATAAACTGAATCCAGTCCTCATAGCATTTTTATTATGCAGATTCTATAATCTCATTTTGTGTAGATACTAAAAACTTACGTTTTTTAAATACAAGCAGAGCTTTTAATAAGGTCTTAGTTCCAACATTGATTATGAGAGCAGAAGCAGCACCAAGTTACGATTTTGTTTTAAATTTTCATTTCTTAAATCAAATATATCCAGTTACATAGGCATACAGAGGGTCTGAATGGTTTCAGTGAATTAAAAGAATAATTTGGAATGCCTTGTTCACTCTAGGAGAGAATACTAAAAGCAATAATTAAATGCCTCTAAGTGTAGGGCAGTACGCAGTAGAAGACTGCAAGTAATTAAAGTGAAAACTGATAATAAATGCATTTTTTTACTTGACCTCATTTTTACTCATTGGCTTAAAGCAGATTTTTACACATTTTTTTAAAGCAGAGAGCCTGAGCATTTGATAATGTTCCTATTTAGGAGCATATTGAGTCACTTAGAGTTTGGGTTTTCTGGTGGGTTACTAAATAAAAAAGTTGGGGTTTTTTTAAAGAGCTTTTCTTTTCTGATCATACATCTGTGGTTGTCACATAGGCTGTGACAAGGTTTGGTACTTGCCTCTTGCTTTGCGTGATGACTGTGTTTTATTTGAGTAACAGCAGTGAAGCTGAGTTGGTTGTACTTCCCTCTTGCTTATGGATTCCAGAAGAAATGTACTGCTCCGTGTGTGAGGGCTCTGTAAAACCTTTGGCCCAAGAGCTGTGTCAGCTTTTGGGAGCACATAACAGAGCCAGGCTGTGCAGGGGTGAGCTGGGTTTCATGTTTTATCTGCTTGCCCTCAGGACATGGCCCCTGGTAACATTTACCTGAGATGAGACTGAACAAGCAGAGCCTTGGTCTACACAGACAGATGAAGCCAATGACCTTGTAGCTCACTGTCTCCAAGGTTTGGTTTGGTTTGGTTTGGTTTTAGCTGGGATGTTGCTTTGTGATGGTTTTTTAAGGAATAACTTAGAAGTCGACTACTGTAAAACTAATCTTTGTTTTTGTTGGTCTCAGGTGCCAACCGCGTTACCCTGGAGGACTCCAACATCCTTCAGCCCATGGGACTCACTGTGCTGGGGAATCACTTGTATTGGATTGATCGACAGCAGCAGATGATTGAGAGAGTGGAGAAGGTGAATGGGTACAAAAGGACTAGAATTCAAGGCCGAATTGCTCACCTAACAGGCATTCATGCCGTGGAAGAGCTTGATATGGAAGAATTCTGTGAGTTTATTTCAATATCTGATGTGTCTCACTCTTGGTCATTGTATCTCAAAGTCCTCATCCATCTGAATATTGTAATAATGTTGCCCATGGGCTTCAAGTAAGCCATGGAATGGTTTCAACTTGGCCAGTCAGGATCACGGGAGAGGAGAAACGAATTCCTTGTTCTTGTCGAGGGGACTGTTGCTGCACAGCTAGAATATGTGACATCATGGCACTGAGTTAGCTGCTTTGTACAGGCTCACATGACACTGAATCCAGTCTAAAAGCTACATGTAATTCTGGTTGTTAATTTTCTAAGTACAATCAAGTAATAGGTCTTGGAAGAACCTCTAGTAAGAACCAAAAGGATTGTGCTTGCCTTTTCTCCAGGGGTTTCAGAATCCTGTGTAAAGTATGACTGGTTTGAGTCAGCACAGTGGATGATGTAAAAGCCTGCAGCAAGGGAGGCAAAATGGGGAGGAAACTCCTACAATGAGTTGCACTGTGGATGTGGAATTTCTCTCCCAACAGAGGTGGAGCATTTTAGGTGCTCACATCTGAAAAGGATCATGCATGCAGGATCTTCTTTTTCTGGACTGGTGGTCCAAATTACTGTGGTTTGGTGGAGAGTGCAGAAAGCTCTTAAAGTAGTCACTCCTCAAAGTGAAAACCTACAGCCCCTCCTCCTTGACAGGATGATAAAAGAGAATACAAAATCACAAACAAAATGTGGGAAACAGAGGTCTCTTCATTGCCTGTGATGAGTTGTCTTATATAGGGAAGGCACATTGGTGTATAATGCTTTAATGCTGTCTTAAGAAATTATTCCCCTTCAGAACAAACACTCTGTGTCACATACATCAGTGTCTGTGATGGCTGGAAGTATTTTTGAGCTTGCATATCTGGGTAAGCTATTAAAAATAAGGTAGTGTAAGCATTTAAACTGTAGTAGATTCTATGTGCTAATCATGACACAGAGGTTCTTTTTTTCTTTCATGATACCCAGCTTTTCTTCTTCTGTGCTATTGCTCATCTATTTTGGCATATTTCAAAGGTAATACTGAATGAAGCAAAAAGATTTTTTTTTCTTTAATTCTCAAGTGTTAAGAAAAAGGTTTTGCTTTTACCCCAGGTGTTTATTTGAAATGGGGATTTTTGGTTTTATTTTGGTTTTTTTTATGGCAAGAGTACTGTTTCTGTCGGTCACACTGAAAGGAATCCTCTTTTGCAGCTGAAAATTTTTCTACATAGGTGATTTCTGTTACAACAGGGGACTAAATATACATATGCACATGTAGGTACATATTCATGCACTTCTGTGAACAACTCATGCCTCAAACACTGTATTAAATTAATAAATTGGTTAAAGGTAGAAAGCAGGTTGCTGAGAAGCCTGGACAGATGGAAAACAACTTTGGCAGAGAAATTATGATATGTATACAATTTCTTCCCCATAGAAATTCTTGGTCCTTAGCAGTAGTAAAGAATGCACTGTTCATCAGCCTCACAAATAACACAGGCTGTGGCCCCACAGATTGCTGCAGCAGATGCTCAGCTGTCAGCATGAATAAGCAGGCAAGAGCCTGGGTTTCTTCTGACTGTGTTGGCCTGGGGTCATCAGACAGTGACCTCCCTTCCCCGTGCCTCTTTCTTATCCACGTAATGTTCATTAAAAATCATTCTATTAGGAGCTCTCAGTGCTTCTGGGTAACTGATGGGGAACACAAACATGTAGCTTCCTATCTTTAAAAGACACCCAAAAGTATGTGTGCCTATATTGCATTTCTGTGAGGAACAGGGAAGTTGAGGCACTAGATATTAAGAGCTCTTAAAATGAGAAATCCTAAGGGTATTGCAGGTTGGCATTCTGCAGTGACACAGATTAATTCCTGATGCCTACCCTAGAAATGCAGGTGGGGTGTCTAGGTATGATCTAAGTGCAACCTTCTCAAATCTGCCTTTTATTTTCTCTTCATCTCAGCTCCCAAATTCTTTTTAGAAGTCCTTTGAAGATCTCCATATGATAGAATCATAGAATGGTTTGGGTTGGAAGAGACCTTTTAAAGGTCATCTGGTTCCAACCCCCTGGAATGGGCAGGGGCATTGTCAAGTCCATCAGGTTGCTCTGTCACTGTGACTGGCAGAAATGTAGTCCTTGTGAAGTAATAAATCAGCTTTCAAGCATTGAACTGAAAAATCCTGCATTTATCTTCCTGATAATTTGTAGTGAAATCTTGGTTACTCAGACAGAAGTGGTTTGTGAGTAGTTTTTGATTTTGCCCTAGCGAGGAATAGTTATAATTTCTTTTATGCTATGTAATATTCTTTTCTGTGTGTTTCACCAGCTGTACATCCTTGCTCCCGTGACAATGGTGGCTGTTCACACATCTGCATTGCCAAAGGGGATGGAACTCCAAGATGTTCATGCCCTGAGCACCTTGTACTTCTACAGAATCTCTTAACCTGTGGAGGTGAGTTATGTTTAACAGTACTGCTAATCAATTTATATCAAAAACATGACGGCTGAGGTTGCATTCCAATCCAAAATGTGGATTGACTGAGTTTTTCTGTACATGTTGTGCTGCATGGTGTGTTAAATTAATCTTTGGTAGTTCTACCAGCTGTTTTCTGTTTGAGGTTATGGGCACATGTGACTTCTCATTTTGAGCAGAGCATTCTTCTTTGACCTTAAAATTCTTGCATCTTCTACTGAGATTTTTATAATTGTGTGATGTGACAGGTTTGTGCTTTAAACAAGGGTTTATAAGATGATGTTGCATCAACCTGTGATGACCTAGCAGCAGAAATTGTGCATATGATTCCCACAGTATGAGACTCCAGTCTTTGAAATTAATTTGGCCTCATACTGTGAAATACTGTACTGGCTACTTATCAAATGTAGGCTCCATTGCAATTCTTTTAATTAAGGTAGCTCTCCTCTTTCCACATGGTAGACTTTTCCTTTAGCCTTCCCTTTTGCCATCCTAAGATTTTTAAAAACTGTTAACATTACACTTGCAGAGGGGATTCAAAACGAAACAAAGCATTGTTTCTTTTGGGATGCATTATATCTTAAGTCGTTTGGCTCTGTTGTTCCTCTTGACTTTTTTCATGTATTTATTTTGCTGTGGATTTCATTTTCTGGCTGAACTCTGAACTCCCATGGGACAATCATTTCCATGATAAACTGTTTTCTTTCCCGTGACCACAACACATTATGTGGCTTTAGAGTAGTGGTGGTTACATGGGGAGGGCAGGGTGGATCAATCTAATTATACTTTTTGCTGTAGTGTTGTTGCACAACGTGGACAGCAAGAGAGTCTCACATTCCACTCCTTTGGATCTTCAGCTATAAATCTAAAAATTCAGGGGCCTCCATTCCAGTGTCTATTTTTTTTATTCTAATCTTTCACTAAGCCTGCTACAACTTTTTAACCTATCTTTTCTGCCCTAGTAACAGCCACTACCCAGTGTTTCAAAATAGCTTAGTTCACTGGAGAACATTTGTCCATGTTCTGGACATCCTTACAAATGCTTTTGTCAAGTTTTTTAATTCAAGCTTGTGCTTGCCAAGTGCAACCATAAAGCAACATTAAATGTGCCTTTAAATGAAGAAGTAGTGATCTGTTGAATTATCCAAACAGCACACTTGTATCAAAATTTAATTCAAGAATTATCTTAATGCATGTGTCTGGCATGTTTATCTTACCTACACCTGTCAGGTCACTGGCTACATTTGTAATTCTCATATTGCTCCTCCAAATAATCATAAATGAGGAACTTAAAAAATCATAGTTTTTTTCAAAACCCAAGCACATTTTGATTCCTATTTGCGTTTTGTTTTTCAAGCTCTTGATTATACTTCTGTCTCAGTCTTGAACTTTTCTCCCTAATGAAGAAAGGGCAGCAGCACTTTAAAAACTGTTTGCATGTAATTGCATAATTCTAGAATTTTTAACACCACCCTCAGGAGGCTACAAAAGTCTTGTCATTGGTTACAGCTAAGAAACTTTCCTTATACTGGGTTCTTCGTGAAGTCCATTCCTGAGCCTGAATCTTTACAAAAGCCCACTGGGTTTCCAGAGGAGCGTTACCATCCAGTGCCAGAGCACACCTCCAGCTTGCTCATACTGTTGTTGTAGGCAGGGTATGATGTGGTACTCTGTTAATCCAAGTGGTAAAGCGTCTGCTCAGAGCATTACTGGGTAACAGCAGCTGTGGGGATGAGTGACTGCCTCTGCTACAAGATTTAATTATGTCACAGGGTTTTGACCAACTTTTCAAATCAGTGGAAATGTATTGTGGTTGCTACAGGGGTGTTTTGAGATGGCCCCCTCATTTTGACCTTAATTAATTGCTGCTGATAACAAGTGAATGGACTTGCACATTGTCTGTTCCTTTCATTGATAACAGTGGTGGAAAATTGTGTGCTAACTTGCTGTGTGTAAGAATTTGGAGCATTTTTTTGCAGTAGATTCTTGATCTGGGTTGTGTTTGTCTTCTGACATTGTGAAGAAAGCAAGTATGGATGCCTTATATAACAGCATAATTGTTGCCTCTCTATGCGGGGTTGTAGCTGCTGCCTAATGCTACCAGTGCATCACTGCAACTTGAACAACAGTATGAACGTGAAAAGGAGTGATACCAGAACCTTAGGGTCCATGAAAAGTCAAACTTGAAGGAAGTCCCAGCTTTTTTAGGTCCAACAAACATAAAAATGGCTGTGCACAAGTTAAAGTGTTCTGTCTCTGTAGTGAGAGAATATAAGATTAGGGCAGGTCTGCAATGCTCCTTAGACTGCTCTCTGAAGCGTCACTGGCCTGCAGCTCAGGGACGTTCCAGCAAGAGGACTGAGCTTAATGTTTACCAGCTCTATAGAGATATTTTTTTCTCTATCCATATTTTTCAATTAATGTCTGACTCAGAAATTTGTTAGTGGAAAACCCACTGGAAAAATAATGAAACAGACACTGTAGAAATTATATGTTATATGTTTTAGGTGTATTCATTGCCAATTAACCCGATGTGTCAGGTTTTTTAATGAAGAATTGGTCTAGGCTAATATAATTGCAGGGATTAGAATTGCTTAGAATATGGTTTGCAATCAGAAATTGAGTATTCTTTTGAATTCATGTGTATGACAGTGTCTCTCAAAAGTTGGCTGTTAGAGACAAAGCAAGTATTTGTAGAGTATTTGTAGCTTCTCTCCTTAGTTCAGTGCTTGAATGCTAAAGCAAACTTCTTCAATCAGCATGCATACAATTTTTTTATGAAGTTGGTAAAATTTCAGTCCCTCTGCAAAATCATGTTTTGCTCTTTGCTGGAATCTTAGCATAGTCACAGAGGAACTCCAGGGAAGAAATAAGTGTGCTTTTCTTGAAAACCTCTGTCGTACTTTTACTCTGTTGAAGGGGATAAAGTTGAGTATACAAATCTGATTTGTTTTCTCTTTCTCCAGAACCTCCAACTTGTTCCCCAGACCAGTTTACCTGTGCAACTGGAGAGATTGACTGTATCCCAATGGCATGGCGGTGTGATGGCTTTCCTGAGTGTGATGACCAGAGTGATGAAGACAGCTGCCCCATATGCTCTGCATCCCAGTTCCAGTGTGAGAAGGGACAGTGCATTGATGCACACTTGCGCTGTAATGGAGAAATTGACTGTCAAGATAAATCTGATGAAGCAGATTGTGATAGTAAGATCAGTTTTCCTGAACTCATGGTTGTAACACAAACATCCATTTGGGATTCTAACTGTTCTTGAAATGTATAGATACAAGTCCTTTTTGTGGAGACAGAAGTTGCTGAACATAGATAAGAAATTTAGCAGTTATTTAACAGGGATATATTATACATAACATACCTATTATGTATACATAATACAGGTACGGACTACATAAGGTCTTATAATATGCCACGTTACTACATTTTGTTAACGTCAGGTGATCAGCTACACTTTGTTAGTTATTTTAAGAGATTCTTGCTGATTTGATCTCAGTTTTGCCCCAGCAGGATTGATTTGACATAGGGTTGGGAGTTACAGAATTTTAGTTTAGCTCCACTGAGTAGGATGTATAATAACAAGGAGGAAGAACCAGAGATATGCAGGCTTGCAATTTACCCGCAGCAGCAAAGCAGGTGTTCTGGTGCCTACCTGATCATAATAGGAAACTCCCTCCTTTCAGTTTTCTTAAGAGGCTCAAGGGCTCCCATGCTGTCAGTGCTTGATCTTTCCTTTCTTTCTGTGCAGCAATTTGTCTGCCCAACCAGTTCCGATGTGCGAGCGGCCAGTGCATCCTCCTGAAGCAGCAGTGTGACTCCTTTCCGGATTGCATTGACGGTTCTGACGAGCTTATGTGTGGTGAGATGTCTTTTCTTGAGATTCAGGTGCTGTGTTCGGGCATGTTCTACACCCCTGTGCAGAGCCCTGGTCTTTGCAGAGCAATGTTCTTTCAGGGAAGAATACTTCAGAAGGGCCTTCAGAACTGTCCTTAGGGAAACCTGATTTGACTGTGCTCAGTACCTTGGAACTTGCAGAGCTGCTGCTAAGCCTGGAATGGCTTTTAAAAATGTGCAGCTCTATCCACTGCAGTAACAGGGCCAAGCTGGAGGCTAATTATGTGGAGGAACTAACATGCAATGAGCAAGTGTCCACAAGAGACCACAAACCGGTCTCTTAAAGTGCAGGTGTGAAAAGACTGTAAGGAGATCTGTTGATTTTTCTGGGAAGAATGTAACTTTGAATTCTCATGGCAGTAGGTATATGCAAGTTACAGACATGCTGACGGCAGCTGTTGTGTTAGTCCTTAGAGAGTCTGTTACTTTGCAGTCCAAAGGGGACAGTAAAATTCACTTCCTTTTGCTCTTCGTGCAATTTCTGTTGCATTGCACCATTGGGGTGACCAGAGCATGAAGTATTCAGGCAATGGGGCAGATAGAGCATTTAGAATCACACAAGAGGTTTAGCAAAATAGTTGGAACATAGCATTTTAGAATAAAGGCAGATAGATGATGTGCTGGTCTGTCTGTAGTTCATTCTGAACAAATACCTTGCACTGGGTTTGTGTAGAGAAATGCTGCACTTAGGTTGCCTGTAGGACCAACCTTAGTGGATGGTGACATTTTTAATATGTTAGATCTTGTCACATTTTGAAGCACCAGTTGTCAGAAGCTGAGCCACTGCTGGGATGAGAGGAGGGTTCACCAGGTTTGGTCCAAGGTAACCTTGTTTCTTCCTTCCATCTTCATGGTGGATACTGCAAGGAAAAGTATATTCGGGATAAGAATGGTGAAAGGAGCCCTAGGAGTGAATAGAAAAAAAAAGGCTAAAAGAATGGAGACAGAAACTGGTGGAAATTTCAGACTGAACATGCTTCTCCCGCATCTTCCATTTATCTCTTTCGCTTTCATCCAGTTCCCCCAGTTCCCTGGATAATATAAGGCCACTTCTTCCTGGTTTTTTTTCTTTTTTTTTTTCAGTTTCTTTGTGCCAAGTGCAAACTTTGCTGCTGCCAAGTCAATGCAGCTGTTTCCTGTTTGCACCTTGGGTCCAATCCTGCAGTTAGGTAGTAACTGATTTAAATGTGTCTTTATGTAGACATAGGATTGTCTCCTCTGGACCTCTTTGTGGAACAGAGCATTCTGCGGTTTCCCACTTGACTGAGGGAAAGAACTCAAGTAGGGAATAAAAATGATTGCTGCCTTCTAGATAAGGATCTAGCATTCAAAAGAAGCTAGGTTTAACTAAAATGAGAATTGTGTGTTTTAAAACAGCTAATTTGGGAACATGTTTTAATTTTGGCTTTGCTTTTTTTCTGCTGTCATAGCTGAACTAATCTGACTATTTGAAAGTTAGGACCTTAGCTGACATAAAAGTTGTCATGCACTAATAAGTGTGAAAAAAACATAAAGACTTTAAGACAGAATGGAGTTCTTGATGCTGAGCTGTTAAGAGTTTATTGCTAGAGCTTTATCTTGCTTCTCAAATCTCAGTTTTCATTCCTTTCTACTGAAGCAGAAACCAGAACCACTGGAGAAAAGTTTTATTAAGTGAAGGCCTGAATCTTATGTGAACCCTTTCACTTCTTACAACTTCATCAAGGGGGAAGGGGCATATAGTTAGAACTGAGCATGTAAAATTTGGATAAGTTTATTTTGGTTTTTTTTACCTTTTGAATATACCTATTTGTGTATGTTAAAGAATAAAATTATAAACGTGTGAATCACATGGAAAAAATTGCTTTCCCTGAAGAACATCACATATGTGGAAAACAGAGAGGTGTCAGGTTTATCTGGCAAGACTTTGAATGTGTTACCCATAATCAGGGGGAGATGTGAGGTATAGCTCATCTCAAATACTGCAGCACTTTTTATTTAACATTCGGCTACACAGGCGGAAAAAATACCGAGTAGAAAATATTTGAGATATTTTGGATTGTGTTTTCCTTCCAATTTGTAAGGTGGGGTTTCTTTGAAAGCAAGTCATATTTTAGGTGGGAAAAGTATTCTGTTTTAAGACCTGTGTTAGCTAGGAAGACATCCACTGCTTAGTATATATGGTAGCTTCCCTACTGGTAAATTTCCTTGATTTTTCATGTTATTCTAGCCCAAATGGCTTTTGAGAGAGAAATCCTCTCTGATTAAGCACTTGGTATTTATAAGTATCCTCTGTCTTTGACCCATAGACTTTGGAGGGCTGGGAAGAAAAGGAAACTTTCCTAGACTGTTGTTCTATCAAGACGATAAGAAATCCCGTTACAAGATAAATTGCTAGACAGAAAGGAGAGGACTTTGCTCATACTGCTTTATGGAGGGGAAGAGGAGGCATTAAGTTTTGTGAATTGAATCCAAATATCTGGAGTCACAGATGCCCAAGTGTGATGCAGTGGCTTTTAAAGGCACTGTGGGAATGACTGTGTGCTGCCTGATTTGCTGCATGAGCTCCACGACAGCAGCATACACGCTGCTCCATGTTCAATGACCATGTCTAATTTTCTTCTCCTCTCTTTCCAGAAAAATCAAAGCCAGCCTCAGACGAGTCCCAGCCGCACAGCAGTGCCATTGGTCCTGTCATTGGGATAATACTGTCCCTATTTGTCATGGGAGGGATGTACTTTGTTTGCCAGCGCGTGGTGTGCCAGCGCTACGCCGGGCCCAACAGCCCTTTCCCACACGAGTATGTCAGTGGTACCCCTCATGTCCCTCTTAATTTTATTGCTCCAGGAAGTTCTCAACATGGCACTTTTACTGGTAAGGGTGCTAAGGACCTTGCATCTAATCAGTACCATTGCATTGTCTGGATTTCGAGTTTTACACATTATTAAGGGTGCTGGATGTGGAGTTTTCAAAGAGCTGAAATTAGATGTTGTTGATCTGCTCAGTGGTTTTGGGATAAATCTGTCATTTGAATCAGATATGTAAAATCTATTAGCTTTTCTTGCACTTTAATGGCTATGGCCAGCTATTCCTGCTGAAATTATGTTACTATGGTTATCAAGAGGTTTTTGTGGTAGGAAATAAAATTAGAGGATGAAATAATTGCAGGTGAAATCTTCGCAGTTTTAAATTGGACTTCACACTAAAGCTTTTTTTTAATTAAAGCAAGTATCAGTGGTTTTCATCTGTACTTCTCTAGGTGCTAAACCAAGCTGTCATTCTGATTCTCATCCATATTTGTTAGGTTTTTTCTAATCCATATTGTTGTGACAAGTTACAACAGCTGAAAATATTACTTACATAGTAATAATTAATTATTAATTCCAAAGAAAAGACATAGGTTTCTAATACCATGGCATTTCCAAGAAGGATATATAATAGTGAATGGTGATTTCAAACACTTACTCTGCTTGTAATAAATATTTCCTACATTTGAAAAAAAAGTTCCTGAAGACTTCCCAAACTAAACTCTTACATTAGCACTGAGTAGTGTGACAGGAAGAAGCTGAAAATTAATTGTCTGAGTTAAGAGTATATTGGAGTAAAATAGATTGGAGAATGTTGTCTTCCATCTTCCTCTAACTCAGGTTTCCTTCCTTCTGTCTCCGCTGATTTTCAATTTTAGCTGTGATTATTTTCAATAAAAATAATTGGGTTTTGCAGTTATTCATGTACTTGAAACTGAATTTCTTGGGATGGAAGTTGAAACTTTGGAGGTCTCTAGCTTGTTTTTCTTGGGCATTGTGTAATGCTTTTTTTGCAAATGCCTAAGTTTGTGTGATTGGAAAATTTCTTAGTTAATTTGGGTGAAAAGTGTGGATCGACTGTTCTGAAGATTCCTTTCTCAGCAGTGTGATAGTAGGTTGTGAGGAGTTCAGTGCTGCAGGGAGACAATACGTGGTCTGGGGGTGAGATGTTTTCTTTACAAAAAGTGTTGTTCCTCGTAATCCTGAAGTTTTTACATAAAGCACTCTTCCTAAAGTGTGGCAACCGTTATTGCATGGGTTTGCAAAGCTAAGGATTTGGTTTCTGTTTTGCATTGATAGATAACGTTGTGGTTTATCTAACCTTGTTTTCCTCTCTGTTTCAATGCAGGCATCTCTTGTGGAAAGTCCATGATTAGCTCCATGAGTCTCATGGGAGGAAGCAGTGGTGCCCCGTTGTATGACAGAAACCATGTTACTGGAGCATCTTCAAGTAGCTCATCCAGCACTAAAGCCACTTTCTACCCACAGGTATGTCTTGAAAATACCCCTGTGAGTTAGGTGTATATCCCGAAGAAAGGAAAGGTGAAACTTTGTGCTTACGAAGTAGGTGTTAACAACTGCAAACAACTCTTGGGTGTTACTGTTTATGATATGCAGGCCCATTTTGACACTCACTGAACTTCACAAAAGGGCTTTGTTGTAGTCCATCAGGATTATACAGTGCTTTGTGATGACCAAAATGTTTTATTGTCAGAGTGATACTCAGCTGGTTTGTTCCTGGATACTTATGTTCTTCCCTTGGAGATGTCACCTCCTTTTGTTCTTTGTAAGCTCTGATGGCAGTGGCCCATTGACATTTTGCACTGCCTAATGCTGCAGGCACACATGGAATAATAAGGCAAACAAGACGGAACAGGACTGGAATGCAAACCTGTGTGAAATAAGCTTGACTCGCTGTTTAGATAGTGTTGATTGTTGCAGAAAACCAAGTGCATGCACTGGGGGAAAACACTGGTACAGCAGGGTGAGGCAGAGGTTACTCTGCTTGCATTGTTCCAGTTATAATTTAGCTCCATTTCTGACTTTTAAGTGTTGGAAGTGACAGAATTCTGGTCTCCATATCACAGTTTCACAAATTCCAAGGTGTACATTCTGAATGGAAGTGGTTCTCTCTGAATACATAGGAGAGACGCACAGAGGTTCCTGTTTGCCAGCATATTGTGTCATGACAGATTTTCTCCATCATGCTCCTGAGGAATACATCCATCGGCTCTTAGGTACACACACCAAGCTGCCAGAGTTGATCTGCCAGCTGTGGAGGGGATTTTTGTGTAGTGTGGAATCCGGAACCCACATGCTGTGTGGGTATACATGCATTTGTGTTTACATGTAAGCTGTTACGCTACATGTGGACATTTTGATTGATAGTGTTTTGGCCAGTTACAAAGGTGCTTTCTCTCCCTTGAAGAAGGACAAAAATGAAAAAAAAAAGGCTTGTGAGCTTATCTGTTGGTAAGGTAAAATTGGGTACTTTCTTCTTGCATTGCCTTCTCTGTGCAGCCATCAAGAAGCAGATGTTTGGAACTCAGCAGCCCTCCTAATTTAGCTTGTCTCATGCTTCATCAGTGTCTCTGTAATGTGCTGAACAATTTCATGCTAGACCTGATTGATGTGTCAGTACCACACTAAAAAGGATGAACAGAAAAAACACTTACTTAAGTAAAGCCTGAAAGAGAAAAGAAGCCCAAGACCTTATCTGCCTGTGTGATTCTATGGGATCTGTGTTGGCCAAAAGATCAACTCTTCCATTTGACTCCTGGCCTAAGCTAATCTGATTGTTGCTGGAAATTCTTTTTCCACACTTGGCTATGTCAGCCAGGGCCTGCAGGGATGACACCAGCATTTCCTTCATCAAAGGCACGCTGCGTTCTTAGAAGGAAGTTATTGCAAGGGCTTTGTTACATTAAAGTTACTGCTTTATCCAAATGTTTTGGTGAGTTCTGCCTAATTACCCAGCTTTATGTTAATAACTAAAAGGACAGATCTGAGCATCTTAGTTGCCTTGGCTTTTTTTGTTTTTTGGTTGGTTAACACACCTTAGTGGTACTGAGAGGTGCTCGAGTGAATAGAGACTGGGAAAGAATCAGTGTCAATGAAGTTATGCCAGTTTATGTACCTGAGAACCTGGCCACAGGCATCCTGGCTGACACTGTTTGCTGTATTTAATCTCAACATGAAGTGGTATTGATGCAGCTCAGGGTGTCAGTAGGAGTGAATCCACAAGTAGCATGCAGTGCTCATCCAAAGAAGAAGAATTCTGAAAGATCTTGGGGCAGTTACTTATCATCCCCACAGCTGGCAAAGAGGGGTGTTCAAGCTTTTTGCCCTTCACATGAATCTGGGTGCAGGGCTCATCAGTATTAGTAACAGTGAGCTCAACTCAATGGCCAGGAATCATTTGCTGGACGCTGCATAGTGAAGACGCAAACAATGATCTCCACTCCAGTGATTTTAGAGTGTTACTGCTGTGGGAGAAGAGCAGAGACAGAGGAAGGATGGTCAATGGGGCAGGCCATGAGTTGGCCAAATGCCCAGGGCAGGCAGTGAACAAGATGCTCACATCAGTAGCAAGGCTCAGTCAACAAAAATGGTGTAATTTTCCACACTGGAAGAGATAAAATGCTCTTCTTGGGTTTAGGCCAATGTCCTGCTGGCTGTGTCAGAGGTTTAGCTTTCTGCTAGGGGAAGAATCCTAAATACTTTTGAAGCATGCTAAACTTTTTTCCTTGTGTGAAGGCTACCAGCAACTGTATATAAGCACTCATAGCTAAACCGTATGTGTGTATCTGTCTATATGCACACATAGGCAGGCTATAAATATTTTTTTAGCTCACAGGCTTTTTGCATTGTGAACTGTGCCAAAGTGATATGTTTACAAAAAAAGAGTAAAAATGAAGCATTCAGGGAAGGATGGGGTTGTATTAGTTATAGTAAAGGAACTTGCCTTCCTGACCCTTCTGTTGACTGGGGACATGTTTAGGGTCTGGGAGTGGAACATACTTTATTTCTCATTAGCATCTGCTGAGGATGCTGTCAGTCCTTATGTCCAAGGAAGTGCACCCAGATCAGCCAAACTGAATTTCTGGGTCTCATTTCCAGCTTTACTGCAGCCTTCCAGCATAATAACAGATGTGGCAAGGAAGAAAATTCCCAGTACTGAGTACAAAGTACTGAGAACTTTGAAGGCCTGCACAGTACCTGAGTCCAAAGTAAAGTCTTGTAATGAACATCTGTGATCTTTAAAAATGCATTAACACATCCAGGCAGCCAGGAGAGGAAACTGGAATAAGGATGAATGACAGGGTGAAGGCGTAAATACTGTTTTCAAACTAAGTAAAGTTGTATAATTAACCCAAAATTTCACACTTCTTTTTCCTGTTTTTTCTAGATTTTGAACCCACCTCCTTCCCCAGCTACCGATCGCTCCTTATACAATGCAGAGATGTTTTATTCCTCAAACATTCCTTCAAACACAAGATCTTACAGGTACAGTTCAGATAAAAAGGTTTGCTAAATCTTCTATTTATCTGCCTTCAGTTTTGGATCTTGTTCAAACTTCATTTAAAAAAACCCTTTTACTCTCTTAATAAATGGCCATTTCAGTGATGTACATTATATTGCTGCGTAACAGTCCCTGAGCAAACTGTATAGAGGAGGTTGGTGTTTTCTGTTCATTCCCTTAAGCTTTTCTTACAACTATTTGGTGAGTCAACCTATTTGTTAGTGACTGGGCTAAATGATCAGAGTGGTCTCCTCTGGTAGTTTAGGGGCTGCTGGCTGAGGATAGCTGTGCCATTCAAATTTAACGCAGTTCAGGTACTTCTTGTTGGATTTCTCTGAGAGCCTGCATAAAGGCTCATGTAGTATTAATGGGCAGGCATCTTGACTGAGCACACAGAGCTGTTCAATCTCTTTATTTCTTTCCTTTTTCCCCAGATTGCAACTAACGCGTGTGCTTTTTGTTGTTGTTTTTGTGCAGGCCATACCTCATACGAGGGATAGCTCCGCCCACAACGCCATGCAGCACAGATGTCTGTGACAGTGACTATACTACGAGTCGATGGAAGGCCAACAAATACTATATAGATTTAAATTCAGACTCAGACCCTTATCCCCCTCCACCCACACCTCGTAGTCAGTACATGTCGGCAGAAGAAAGTTGCCCTCCTTCTCCTGCCACGGAACGAAGCTATTTTCACCTCTACCCCCCTCCACCCTCTCCTTGTACAGACTCTTCATGACCTCAACAGAAGGAACTTTTCCTGTAAATATTTTAAAATATGAACAGATTTAAAATATATATTTTATGATTTAAAAATAAATCTGGGTGGGAATTAAAACAAAACTAAATGTGAATAAAAATGGGTGGGAGGGGTGGGGCTGTGAAAAATTGTACAGAGGAAGACTATTTATAAAATTGATTTTTTTAACTTAATTTCCATTCTTTTGTGCCATATTTGCCTTTTTGAAGTCACGTAACTGACTCAGTCTCCAAAGGATTTGGGGAGGGAATGTTGAAACTTTCTGCATTTTTAAGTCACCTTTTTACATGCAAAAAGTGTGTGTAGTTCTTTTTATTAGTGTGAGACAAGAAAATTAAGTGTCTTGTGGGAAGGGGAGTCATCGAAAGAAAGATGCAGGCTTATTTCTTGAGAAGAAAAACACATTTAAATACAGTTGTCAGTATCATCACTTCACCACCACCGGAAGAAAACGTGCAGGATCACAACCCTTAGGTGCTTTTGTTTGCAAGTGAACTGAATGCTTGCCAGTGGAACTTGAGTGCCAAGGCCTGAATTTCAGACCTCCCTCTCCATCTGCTTAGCATTGAACCGAAAGAACACTTCCTTTGGTCAAACCTTCCAGCTTAACTAAACCCACAGGCATCATGTCCTACCTCATGTCAGTGCCACTCTGCACATGGCCAATTCTGTAACTGATTCAGGCTCAGTAAGATCAGTCCTAAAAAACTTGGTTTAGTTCCAACCAGTTCCCCACCTGAATGGGTGAATGGTAGCAGAAGCAGTTGTACTGAGCTGTGGGTGAGAGCAAGGGTCAAGTTTAAAGTGGTATTTAAGCTAAGAGAAATGCCCAACAAACTGCAGATTTGGTCAGACTCACCATTTTAACAGTGATGCAACCGAGCTCCTTCATCCTTCCCTGTGGAGCTTTGGTGACGGTCTGGAAAGAAGCTGTAATAGTCAGCTGCTTCTTAAAATACAGTGCTAGTTTTCTTTTTCTCAGAAGTGCTGTAATCACTGTGCCAGGTTTCTGAGGTGTTCACCCGTGTTGACTTGATCAGAGAATTGCTTCATCTCTTAATACTCATTTGCCAAAGCGGAATGAAATGGTCACTTGTATTCAAATGAGGAAAGTTGTTCGAGTTTTAACTGGTGTTTGTGGAAAAATGGTATCGGCGTAGATCAAATAAAAAATCAGTTTAGTCATATCTTATAGAAATTTGCCACATAATTCAGATTTAGAAATAGAAAAAAGAACAGAGGAGGGAAAAAAGACTAATACTCTTTTTCTAGTCGTGCTGACATAAAAATGATTAACTCTCATGCAAACTGTGTAACCTCAGGACATCAAGACCAGCAAAGTGCTCGTGTTCCCAACTCCTACCAAAAAAAACCTTTAGGGAATGGAGGAGCTAGAGTCAGTCCCTTTCAAATTCAGAAGATAAATTTTTGTTTTAATTGCTCTTTCCCTGTAGCAAAAATGATTGGGTATTGTATGGCACTTTATAAATTCAGCACTGGTGATGATAATGTGGGTGCCTGCTTGGGACATCTGAGGGAAGTTTTGAATATGCAAACTTGCACCTGTTTCTGCAGCTGCTCAATAACAGATGTGTTGGGCCTTCAACAGCTTTAATATTGATTGCAACAATGAAAACTTTCTTCTTGTTTGAACTAAAATTGTACTTGGCTTTGGGTCTTTTTAGCAAGTTATATTAGAGCACATCAGAGGAACCCTACAACTCCAGGAGAGAGGTCTTTGTTGTGGTGGAAGGGTTGGGACCACAGTGTTCTGATCCACTTTGTGTTTTCAGATTTATCAGTCCAGATCTGTTCTTCTGGTCTGCATAGTTCAAGGATGGGATTTGTGCTGTCACTGGTATGTTACTAAAGCTCCTAAAGGAGCTTTTACTACCTTCATGTCTAAAATTTTACTTGAGAAATTAAGCACAAAGAAGATGATTTTTCATAGAGAAAAGTACAGAAATGGAATTTAAGAATGGGTTCTTTCCTCATCGCCTGTCAATATTAGCAATTTTGTAGTATGTTGTCATGGGCAATGTCATAGTTTGTTACTCTTGGAGTGGCTTAGCTGATCTCTGAACTGATGGTTGGTGAAAAAAAGCACTTCTCATGTGATCGTGTTTCAATTAACCAAATTAGGAATATAGACCCACGGGATATTTTATGTGCCACATGAGGCATATAAAAGAGTATTTGTTCTGCATTACAGCAGTTGGTAGTCTGTTTCATATCATATGTTATTTTCTGCTTGATAACTATTCAGTGTGTATAATGAATTCATTAGTTGTTTCGTGTCACAGTTCTAGCTTAGAGACATACCACATTAATTTTCCTGTATTCCTGTGATGACACTGGATGCAGAATTACTCATTTTTTTCATTAAACCACTGATCTTTTTAAAGAGCCATAACTATAGGAATCCTAACCACTTCATCTGAAGATTTGTATCCTATTACAAACATTGGAATTGAGTCCAAGAAAATTAGCATTTTTACTGAGAGCTGAACTATCTTAAGAGTCACATTCTTTTGGAGCTTGGGTTTTCAGAAGGAAGGAAGCATTTGCTGAATGGGGTGAAGTAAGTGTACATTTTTATTTCAGTTGAACATTCATAGCCTCTTGCTGTTGATGTTTGCTGAGAAATTGCCTTCTCCAAGGCACTTGAAGTTTGATGGTAAGAATCTAAGCCTCACACTGCTCCATATTACTGACATTAAAAGCCTTTTACAAAAAAGATTGTATACAAATTTAGCATCTTAACATTTAAATACTAAATATTATTTTTTGATTGCTGTAGACAATATACTTTAAAAGGATTACTGCACTCCTGGTGTTAGAAAAGACCAGGAAGAAAACCTGAGCATCAGGAACTACTTTTTTCCAGAATATCCCCACTGTGTTCTTAGTGGTTTCCATCCTGTGAATTTTCAGGCTAAAACATAGAAAATAGCTGCTGTGTTCTTCGAGATAAGGGTGAGGGGAAGAGTTGCAGGGAATTAGTGAATGCATATGAGGAAATTCTGGCAGTTCAGGGATGAATAGGAAATGTGTGGGGGAAAGTTGCATTTTGGTGAGGCTTAAGCATAGTTTTAATAACGCAGAAGTTTTCTATGAGAAAGCTGACTGAAACATGTCAAGAGTTCTACCCTAAAAACGTGCAGAGGGGCACATGTGATTCAGCTACCTGTGTGAGCTTGGGAGTACTTGAATCAGTGTTTTCAACCACTACTTTCCAAGCCCATTGTGACTGCATATTCGCACTTGAAACAACTCAGGGTGTAACTAGGGATGGTGTCTGGAGAGCAGCCAGTAATGGGCAAATGATATGGTTGATTCTGTGTTAGGTTTACAGGACAGATGTCCCAGCAGAGAGCAGCTTACCTGTCCTGCAGTGCTGCCATCAAAGCAGCCGCTTGGGTCTTCCCTGCTGCAGAATTTGCCCCATCTGCAGGGCAGGTGCAGCAGCAGTGTGAGGCTGTAAGGTAAACAGACAAGTAATCAACTTCGACAGTCAAGGATTCTTTCATCTCAAGGAACAGTTTTGTGCAAATTATAGCTTGACTTCAGCTAGACTGGTGAAGAGCCACTGCACCTTTAAATTTGCAGTAGAGGTAGTGAATTTGTTCTGGATGAGTCTGAGGAAACGTCATGAGCACTATCCCAGCTGTCTTACTTAGATTTCTTACTCAGATTTCTGTCTGGACAGATCACTAGAGAGCACTTAGGCTAAATCTGTATGTATGACAAATAATAATTTCTTCAGCATATAGTACAAAATGCTTTGTGTCTAAAAATGAGATTATGCCATTATCAGCATATTCTAAAGAGGAAGGCAGAAATGAGTGGGGAAAAAAATTCCTTTGGAATACTGGAATTGATTTTTGGTAATAAGCCTTCATTTCCGTGGTTTGCAAAGGTACAGGCACTTCCTTAAAAGTTGTGATTCTTTTCAAAGTAACAGCAAAATGGTCTGTTCCCTCAATACGTGTTTTACACAGCTAGGATGGGCTTTCTGGAAATCTCCAGGCTTGCTTACCCTAGATCTATTTTCCACCTGGTATCTAGAACGTCCTGTGCAAGGTCTAGGACTCAGGATGTTCTCCCCATTTTTATGCCAACTGGTGCCTCTTGGGTTCTGGGGCTTTTGACATTCTGACGCTCTGTGCACAGCAGTGAAAAAAGATTTGGAAGCAGGAGCACTCGAGTAAGAGCTAGTCACACTGGGCTGTTGTTCCTCCATTGCCTGCAGAGCCAGATCCCTTTGCTGGGAAGGGCTCTTGTGCTGCCCTTCCCCAGAGCCTCTCCAGCACGTTGTGCTGCTTCACAAGTGTGCTCGGTTAAACGTCACAAAAGTTGTGGGTCCTGTTGGCTTCAAGCATTTTCGGAAGCAGATCTCTTCTGTCATTTTATTGGGGTTTGTGTTGAGTCAGTCCAAACGAGTAGCTGTGCTTACAATTTGTACTACAAATGATATCCATTAATGTCAGGAAATGAAAACAGAAGGCAAGCATGTTCCCAATAATTAATAACACGCACGACTGCCTGGCACAGAGCCCTGAATTAGAAGGAATATATTTGTGTTACAGTGCAGAAGGACACGTTATAAATGTCCATGTGTGGACAGAGCCTTAGACAAGCCACAGTCAAAGATAACTGTTTGCAGCTCAGTCATTTGGTGGTTGTTGTGTGTTGTGACTCAATTATGAATTATGACTACAGTCCTCCTTGTAAATTTGGCTTGTGTATCAGATTCATGGAAGGCTGAATCCTAAGCTCTGAGAGGTGTCTGGTGTTTTTGCTGCTGTTCCCTTAGGTACTGCAACACTTTCTGTTCATCATTATATATAAAACCCCCTTTCTACAGCAGAATTTAGCTAAGCTAAACAGCTTAAGGTATTTGCTACACGTTAAAAGAAATACTTAATGGGCGTAGATATTTTCAATCCTGTTAGGTCTTCTACCTCTCCTTCCTGAGAACGCTTACTCTAGATTTTCTAAAGGGTGTTTTTCTTTCATCTGTTTGAGGTTCGCCAACTATGCTGTGGGCTTTTTCACATAGAATCATACATCCTGTAAGGAAGAGAAAAAAAGGGAAAACTATTTTAAATCAGTGTTAAGCCTGCTGATAGGAATGATGGAAACCAGTCTAATATATCTTCTGCGTTCCACAACAAAATCGTTCAAAATGCCATGTCCTGACACGCTGACAGTGCTCCCAGCCACCTGTGACAAGCTGCCACATGCTGGCTGTTCCCAGCATGAAGCACAGCCCTTGTTGCAGCCCACCTCTGGAGTCAGGGCTAGGTCCTCACCAGCCAACACAGAATCCCGGTGGATAGAAGATCACAATGGCAATTCCTAAACAGATCGGTTTATAGTGACAAAATACATGCAGAGAATGTGCTGAGAAGGACTTGTCAGAGGAGAAAAGGAAGTTTGACAGCTCCAGGGACAGACTAATTCAGCGACACTGACACCTCTGAAAGTGAGTGCTCCCACTGATGCACCTTTCTGTAAATAAGAGTGAGGCCACTCTGGTGACAGCATTCCTGGGGCGGCTGCATCTGACAAAGGGAGCGAGATTCCTGTTTGGTTTGTACAGAGATCCTGCAGCCTGTAAATAGTTGTACAGGGAATTCATCAGCCTGTGGAGGTGCAACAAAACCTGTTGGAAGCGGCAGGACGGCTGTGTGAAATTTGGGGGGTATCATAAACACACCTCTAACCCAGACCGCTTTCCTGCTCACCTACTTGTATCGCGATTGCTGCTATTGTAAATGTACAGGAATATACAAAGAGTACCAAGAATTTCTATGATGTAACCCATGCATAATCTTTTTATATTTATATTAAATTGTGTATTCTGCAAACAGCCTAATAATTACAGCTTTATATGTGCATCATTTTGTAGCATTTGTTACCTCAAAAGACAACCAAGCCCAATACTTCAGTGCCTTGTGTATTTTAAACATTAACATATAAACTGGGGGGAGAAAAATGTAGGTTGTACTCCGCTGGTTTTAACAAAGCTTTGTATTATTGTTAGGGTTCTCTTCAGTTAAAGTACATACAGACACAAGCTGTGGAACTAACTGAAATCTTACAATTTTGGAGTTTTTTTAGAGCATGCATGTTTTGAATTTGTAATATTTTGGAGTTTCTCTCAAATGCATTCTTTCAAGTTAACTTTGATTTATATATTCATATCTGTTTCAACAGACATCCCAATACCTGTCAAGAATACGTAGCATTTAAAAAAAAATAAAATGCCAGTAACTATACTTACATGTTTGGGGATTAAATTAACGCTGTTTTCAGCATGTCACAATTTCCATTAGAGCCATAAAATCTTTATTGTGTTACAGAAAGTCTTTATCAATTATTTTTCCAAGCATGGCCTTCTAGCACGCAAATGACTTGGTAATACTGTTGTAAAAAAATCTTCTTTGAGGCTGTCATCACTTCAGACCATTGTACATTAACAATTTTCTGGTCACGAAACTGCAATGTTTCTTTATGTTAACAAAACCAAAGGCTTGTTTGAAGTAACTGGTATTTTGTATAAATATTTGTACAGATAACAGACTCTGCTTTTGTACTATAGATTATGTGGATTTTGTTTTATAATAAATGCTTTAAAAAGATTTGCTTAGCAGCCATTTTATGAGCAAAGCTGTTTCATCACCTACAGTAGAGACAACCAGCCAGTATCACAACTGTTTTAGATACTGTTTAAGATAAGGATAGTGCTGTCTCCTTGGTTTTAACTTTAAAATGTACAGCAACAGTGACAGCTGGAAAGCCAACCACCTTTAGAATTACAGTTGTTAGTTATAGAACTTACCACAAGTTTGTCAGCATCACGACCCTTACAAAATTGTTACACTCCATAGGAACCGATCTCAAGCGTTTTGACTAGGCCAGATCTGATCTGTATTTATTTTCTAATTGTATGGTAGCTTTTAAATGGATGCTGTAGGATGTCAAAATAAACTTTTTAAATAATGGCTTCCTTTTTTAATGTGAACATACTTGAAAATTAGTTCCACTGAGTCTAGTTTTGTCTTGATTTGTGCAGTCAGTATTGGTGGTCTCAGATTTGTGAGATTTAACCTGGGAGTCAAAATGATTTTTAATGGAGATATCCTTTCTCCTGCATGCTGGTTAGATGAGACTCAGACTGAAGTCTTCCTGAGCAGTTTGCAGCAGTCCTGGTGAAGTCCAGTTCTGTTTCTTCTGATTTTTCCAGGGTAGAGAAAAAATGGAGCATACACACTCAGAGACCTGTTTGTTTCCTGCAAAGTTCTTCCAGGTTTTGTATTATACTGAGCCAGAAAATGTCAAGAGATTTTTTTCCTCTTAGCCACATTATCCTTGCTAATAATTCTTAATATAAATGGGCCCTGGAGCCGCCGTATGATGACTGCCTAGACCTAGTGATTTACACCATCACTGTGATCAGGATGGATTTGTAGCTTGAAGGAAAATTACAAATCTGAACTTCTGGTGCTGTGCTCAGCCTGGAACAGGCCTTCCATCATCTTATTGTGTTAGAAAAGTTGGACCAAATTACCCAGAAGTACAGAAAGGTTTTTGGTATTTCATATGGCATGAAGCAGAACAGCCCCACTCTTCTTTCTGGAACTCCTGGCTGTAGCTAGGCTTTCCCTCCTGAGAAGATGCACAAGCTTCTCTTGGAGTGGACTCTGTCTGATACTGGCTGGTTGTAGGGAGGTGTCTGATACCTGTATCCCACACAATAATACAGATTTCTGCACAGCATTCCTACTCCTCCAGTGTCTTAATCCCAGATGTTTCTTGAAACTGGAGGACACAGTGTTTTCTTTTTGCTCCAGAAAACTTGCTCTGCTGTCTGGATCTTTGTAGCCTTACACTCCCACAGCTTACAGATTTTTTAACATGTTAATTGGGAAGTAAAGCTCTGATACATCATTTGTCTGAATGGAATCTGAATACATTCCCAGGGCTGAACCTGCGGTCACAGGGAAGGATGCCTAATTCCAAATCCACTGATCCTGATCTTTTATGAAATTGCCCCAGCTGTTACTGTCTGTGGCAGGGCAGAGCAAGGTTTTTGGCTGATTTTGTGCAACATCCCTGGGGATTGAACTGAATAACTGTGTCTGGATGTGCAAGGAAGTGGCTAAAGCGGTTGAAATGCATTCTGCCACAGCATGGGTGACTCAGCTGTGCTCAAGAAAAGCCTGGTTCTAACCTCTTCAGCTCTATGGACCTCCTTCCATGCTTCATGCCAGCCTCAAAGCTTATGTACACATAGTGCTTGTTCCAAAAGACAAACATCAGAAATAGCTAAGGCCCTTCCTTTCTCCTCCTTTCTCCTAGCTTTTATTGCTGAGCAGACATCGTATCACATGGAATATATCCCTTTGGTCAGTGTGGGGGATGTCGCCTCCCATGCTCCTGCCCACCCCCCAGCCTACTGGTGAGGGGTTAATGCTGGAGAGACAGCACTGATGCTGTGGGATGCTCAGCAGTAGCCAAAACACCGGGATGTTACCAACACCTTTGTGGCTGCCAGAGCAAAGCACAGCACCATGAGAGCTGATCTGGGGAAAATCAACTCTCCCAGTACAGTGAGCTGACTGTGGCCACACACTGCCAAAAAGCCCACCTAGAGTTATGGGGAGGAGTTCATGTGAAACGAATGCTTTTTAGGACAGGTATTGCCCAGATGTGTTTGCTTTTCACCCACCTGTGCTCTGAGGGGTTTAATACAGGTTGTCCTGTGAGTGAAGGGCCAGGGAAGGGTGGGGCAGCCTTTGAGGCCGTGCGCGGTGCTGTGGGGAGCAGAGGGGAGGGAAGGCAGTGCATGCCCTGTGGTTTCTGCAGGAGCAGCACTGCAGCAGGCTGCCCACACCCCTGCTGACAGCACAGAGCCACACACAACCTGCCACTGAGGAGGGCAGGTGGCTGCTGGAGTCTGCTCAGAAAGCACAGATAGAGAGTTGGTGTGCAAGGGAGCCAATGCTGTTGTGGTTCTAGGCATCACTAAAAGGCACCTGTCTATAATTAAGGCTGGAGACAAAGGTAGCATTTGAGAAATGGAGGCTTGATGAGCCAGGCTAATTGTTGGACTCTGAATATGTTGCAGATATGAGGCAAGGATTGTAACTGCAAGGGGTATTGCCAGACCAGCTGGCTAAGATCATTGCTGCAATGAAGATTAGGACAAGTGATTTACTTGGGTCTGCCCAGTTTGGGTTTTGATGGGTTCCTCGCAGAACACAACAGCTGGAAGAAGCATGGCAAGGGCAGGATAAGGTCTTGAATTTCCTCTTGCAATTAGAGACTGGTCTCTTGTCTGCAATTAACATGAATAGTAAGCAGGCTTGAAGCTAGAGTGGCTTTTGGGATATAAAATATCAACAGTTTACATATACTCTGGACAGCCTGCAAAGACAGGATCTGGGCTTGCCCTAGTTGAGGTTAATGCCTTCTGTTACAGTTTCCCAAAGACAGAGCTACTTTGGCAACAAATCTGATTTAAGGGACAGCAACAGCTTTGACAATCTATTACTTAGGGAGCGATGTTATTGAACTTTGCATGGCCTAGAAGGGTATAAAAAAGGCTCATGAGAACAGGCACAATGCTTTTCCTTGTATTTTAATTTGGCTTATCAGGCTATTGTTACAGGCTTAATTAGGACTTAATTCTTAGACAATTTCTCTCATAGCCGTCTGCATTCCTTCTAAGTTGTAAGGAAACAGATTTAGTGCTTATGCTGATTTTACTGTAGGCATTGCACACAGGCAGTCACTAAAAATGAGAACAGAATTTGGGCATGAAGCTCCAAAAGTTTGTCAATTCCCACGCTATAGATAGCCTGCAGCATTTGGAAGGGTTGATATCCTCAGCTTGTCTTTCCTGTTGTAGGTTGCTGTACCAAAAGCCCAGGTACTGGGAACAACAGAGTGGCATGTGTTCAGTAGTTATATTCCCTGGATCCAGAGTAGACAGAAATGCTCGGGTAGGTGAGAGCTCATGAGCTGAGGTGCTGTCCTGGTTTAGGAATGGTACTGTCCAATTCAGTGCCCCCACCGAGACAGCAGCAATACCAGTAACAAATGTGTACAAAAATGTACAAAGAGAGGGTGATTTACACGCACAATGCTCTCCAAGCCCAACATAATGAAAACCAATGGTGGAAGGCTTCCCTCTGCCTGCCACTCTTTTCCTCAACTGGAAAAGAAACCCCTTCTTCTCAGAAGTGAGGGGAAAAGTCCCTTTTTTCCCATCCCTGGCTATGACATAAGGTGGAAGTGAATAACATTCGGGTCTTGGCCATGTCCCTTCTCACTGCTCTGAGCTGGAACCAGGACAGGTGCTCTCAGCTTCTCTTGAACAGCAGCTGCCTATCCTTTGCCTATAATTACAGGGCAATGATAAGGTTTAGAGATTGAAATAATAAACCTATTGTTTGATTCAGTAGGATCCTGGAGCCAGGAAGAGTGCTGGCTGATAGTGGCCAGCATCTGGTATCTCAAAACTTTAGTTTCCTGACCTTATACGAACTTAAATGCTGAGAACTTATATTAACAAAACAAAAAAATCCCAAAACCTGTAAAAAGGTTCCCTTCCCATTCAGTTCCCATTCTTTCTTGTTAAAGCCTGATATGCTACAGGAGCCAGCATTAAACTGAAGCCCAGGTGTTTTACATTTCTCAACCTGAATATTAAGCCTAGCCCTCATAGGAAAGTTAATACAGAATCCTGGCAGACATGTGAGTATTTAATGGGTTTTAGTTCTCATCCTTGCCCCTTTTCTCTGCAGTTTTGGCTGGTGTATCTGTGAAATACTGAAGTCTGAAGTTGGAGGCAAGGTAAGCAAGTGGTCAGAGGAGCTGTTTGTTACATCCAGTTCCTGGGGAACAGTGTCACCAGAGGGGCGAATGCTGTATGTGAACAAACTCAGGAAGAGTTAGACAGGGTTCAGGGAAGTTCAAAGTTTGAGAATCTAAAATGTAGAAAGCTGACTGCTGTATCTGTACAGGATGAAGCAGCACACTTAAATTAAAAGCTAGGGTGAATGGGAACCCACTTCTCTTTACTTGTACGTCTGCTTGGAGGAACAGACCTGAAAAATCAGGAATTGGTGATTAATGAAATTGAGGAATATCCTGTCCTACACTGGGCCTTGTGAGAGTTACTGTATTTTGTCTCATTTTATAAGCTGGTATCTTGTCTCCATCTAGAACTAAGGGTAGGTTTTGTGAATTGAGCACTTGAAAAGTCTAGTTTATTTCCAGATCCTGCTGGATTTCTAGAGATGCAGCCAACAAGGAAACATTTAGAATTCTGTCTTCAGTCTTGTTCTAAAAGTATTTCTCAGAGGTTAGGCCTTGTAAAGACAGTAGCAGGTGTAGGGACAAAACCTTCTCAGTCTTACAGCAGAGGACTGGATTTTATTGCCATGACTGCAGTCAAGGTCGGGGAAGAAAGGCCTAAAGAGGCATAGGATGGCTTTTCAGCTTGCTCACAAAAAAAAAAGAGGGATGGGGCAGATGTCAGAGAACAGTATCTTTTCTTTCAGTTTTGCTAAAAGGTTATTTTTTTCTTTGGCTAGAGAACAATAATGACAGTCATTTTCAAAGGAATTTTCACTTTATATGTTCTGTGTCATTTGAGGTTGTTTCAAACACTTTGAATTACATCTTTTAAAGGTGGATTAGTGTTGTTTTTTTGTTTTTTTATTGGAGTGGCATGTTCTACCCACATATTTTTATGTCAACCACTTTTGGTTTTTGGAACCTGCCAAATTATATGCAGCCTCCCCAGTGCCCAATACAGGGGGACACTCACTGCCCTAGTCCTCCTGGCCACATCCGACATTTATCGGGAGACATCCATGTTAAAATATACATAAATACTTCAGAGCTTAGTACTAAGCAAAGCCACAAGGTGGCACAGTCATCTGCTCCGAAGAGTTGCTCGCCAAATGTCATTTCCCAAAGGAAACACAGCTCCAGAGCTTTCTTTTTCAAGGGGGAATTACCCAGTCTCTCTCCACCCCTGCATTCGATTTCACAGAGTAAACACTGATGGTGGGTGTAGCCTTCCTGAGAGTGACATTTTTGTTATATAATAAAGCCCTACTATGGAAATACATGGCAAGAAATACTTGCTGCTACTGCTAATTTTTCTCAGCCCTAGAAAATCTTTAACAGTCAACCCCCTTTTTTTTGCTGGTGGAGGCAACAGCTCTGCTAGGCAACAGTTTGTTTGGTGCCTGATTTCAGCATTAATATCAGGAGACTTATGCAGGTTTTCAGAACAAGTTAATCTATTTATCTATCCCCTCATTTTCTTCTTTGGAGGGAAACATGGGAGGTATGGAAATCCTGAGATGAGAATCTGGAAAAGGCAAATGCCCAGAGGGAACAGATGATCTTTTGGGGGAAAAAAAAAAACAAAAAAAGAGAGAATGTCCTTATTAGCAATTGTTTGCAGTGACACCTGCATGTGTCAAGGGCATAGAGAGGATTTAGCATCACCAGGAGGAAGCAGTGCAGTAGAGGGAATCATCAGCATGTCTGTCTTTTTCTCTTTCTTCTTGCCTACCATAAAGTGCAGACACTTGGAGCTACTGCTGCTTGCTGACTGAGTGCTGTTTGACAGCAGGTGGGAATAATTTCTCTCATGCAGACTGTTTTGCTTGTCTCTAACAAGAGATATGCCAGTGCCCAACCTGCCCACAGACAATCTGGTCCTTTGGGCTGGAAGAGCCAGTGGTTTGCTGTTTACTTGTAAAAAGAAGGACACCCAGCAATGATGCATCTCTGGCTTGGTGTTAAAAAGTTCTGACAACTGATCGTTTTGGTGGTGTTGAAAATAGATAGTTATCTGTCTGTACACATATATATACACATTTTCTTCCCTGTCCCTCACTTCTGTACTGCTCCTTTTTGGAAGTTATATATATATAAAATTGTTACGCATGTTATGTCTCTCTAGATATATAGTTATAATTTCTACATGTGCTTGGGAATCCTGAGGAATTAGCTAACTATCCTTTACTCTGTCGAATTGAAATCAACCCCTGCATATATCCCAAGTCAAGCCAGATTCCCATGTAGAAAATGTACATTTATTCTCCTGTCCATCATTTCTGTACTGTCCCTTCTTTTAGCTTTGCTCCATGCCACAGGCTTAAATGGCTGTGCTGAGCCTCCTGCCCTTTGTGTAGGCTTTGTTCATGGGGCAGATCAAGCCTCAGGGACACAAGTATGATTCTGTAGGGTCCCAAGGCTGCTGCAGCTGCTGGCAGAGCTGGAAAGAGCCAGACTCAGGGCTGGGCGCTTGCAAATAATCTGTCCAAGCAAAGCCTGCTCCAAACTGTGCTGTTTATCAGTTGCAGAAGTCCAGAGTTTACTTCAACAAGAAGGAGATCAAATTTCTAGAACTGCTTTGCTTTTCCTGTCCAGAGGGCAGAGATTTGCTTTAGGGTGGCCCTTCTTTTTGTAGTTGATGAAATACCTGAAGACCACCTCCTCCTTGCATGGGAAATCAGAAGTTTGACATGTCTGTGAACTCACACCCTGTACATGAGGCATATGGGAGTGCAGCAACTGATGACCTAAATGAGAACATGTAAGTAGTTAGAGCTCAGTGTCTGCTCCTGGCCCCTGTTGTTAATTCCTTCTGTACATTGTGTGGGCTTTCACCATGGAACTCCACCAAATGTCTAAAATGCAACAGCAGCGTGTCACGGCAACAGCACGGGCATAGTATGTTCTCAGTCCCTCCCACAGGCCTGAGCACCTTCATCTGGGCTGCTGAAAAGGGAAACACTACACTTTCCCTCCTGCTGGACCATCACTAGCAAGAAGAGGTAGGACTGCCCCAGAAGAAAGGATCTTTTTGGTGGCAGCTTGAAGTTAAGACGAAAAATTAGTGAAAGGGCATCTCTACTGCATTATTTTTTCCCAATCACCGTGCATTTTCTCCTGCTCCCCCAGAGTCTGAGACAGAGCAATTATATTCTTGATCAAAACATGCCACCTGCTGTTTGTCAGAAGGGAGGCACGTATAGCCAATAAAGCCAATGCATAAACTAACCAAACTGGAAATGAATTTGCATTGCAAAACCAGTACAAAATCCTGGGTACCACAGGTTAGAGTCTGCTCTTGGCCACCATACAAAAATCACCTGGCAGCACTGCACTCTTAGAATCATAGAATAATTAAGGTTGGAAATGACCTACAAGATAATAGACTCTGACCATTAGCATAGAACCACCATGTTCACCACTGAACTTGATCCCAAATTGCTGCATCCACATGCCTTCTGACCACTTCCAGGGATGGTGATTCCAGCACTTGCCGGGGCAGCTTGTTCCCAATGCCTGACAACCCTTTCAGTGAAGAAATTTTTCCCAACATTCAGTCTAAACCTTCCCTGTTGCAACTTGAAGCAATTTCCTCTCGTCCTGTCACTTGTTACTTGGGAAAAGACATCAACTCCCACCTTGTGACAACCTCTCTAGACTGATAGGATCCCCCTGAGCCTCCTTTTCTCCAGGCTGAACAACTCCATCCCCCTCAGCTGCTCCTCATAAGACTTGTATTCCAGACCCTTCTCCAGCTTTGTTGCTTTTCTCTGGACCCACTCCAGCACCTCAATGTCTTTCTTGGAGTGAGGGGCCCAGAACTGAACTCAGGATTCAAGGTGTCACCTCACCAGTGCTGAGTACAGATCCTTCCCCTAGTCCTGCTGGCCATGCTATTTCTGATGGCCGGGATGCCCTTGGCCTTCTTGGCCACTTGGGCACTGCTGGCTCATGTTCAGCTGCTGTCAACCAGCACCCCCAGGTGCTTTTCTACCTGACAGCTTTTCAGCCCTTTCCCCCAGCCTGCAGCATTACATGGGTTTGTTGTCACCCAAGGGCGCCTGGCACTTCACCTTGAGCCTCATAGTGTTGGCTTTGTCCCATTGATGCAGCCTGCCCAGATCCCTCTGCAGAGCCTTCCTGCCCTCCAGAGATCAGTGCTCTCACCCAGCTTCGTGTGATCTGTGGACTGACTGAGGGTACTCAATCCCCTCATCCAGGTCATTGATAAAGATACTAAACAGGACTGGCCCCAACACTGAGCCTTGGAGAACATCACCTGTGAATGGCCACCAGCTGGATTTAATTCCAGTCACCACCATCTCTGGGCCCCACATGCAGCAAACTTTCTACTGAGCAAAGAGTGCACACATCCAAGCCACAAGCAGGCAGCTTCTCCAGGACAGTCCTGTGGGAAACACTGTCAAAGGCTTTATTAAAGTCTGTGTAGATACATCCACAGCCTTTCCCTCCTCCACTGAACAGATCACCTTGTCACAGAAGGAGATCAGGTTGGTCAAGCAGCAGCTGCCTTTCACAAACCCATCCTGGCTGGGCCTGATCCCCTGGTTGTCCTGTGTGTGCCACATGCTGGCACTCAGGATGATCTGCTCCGTGCCCTTCCCTGGCAGTGAGGCCAGGCTGACAGGTCTGTAGTTCCCTGGATCCTCCTTTGGACCCTTCCTGTAGATGAACATCACATTTGCTGACTTCAGTCAGCTGGGACATTCCTGGTTCATCAGGACAGCTGACAAAGGATTGGAAGTGGCTTGGCAAACTCCTCCACCAGTTCCCTCAGTGCCCTTGGGTGGATCCTGTCGGGGCCTACAGACTTTTGTGTGTCTGAATGTGTAGCTGGTCACTGACCATTTCCTCCTGGATTTTGGGGGCTTCATTCTACTCCCTGTCTCTGTCTTCCAGCTCAGAGGGCTGGGTACCTGGAGAACAACCAGTCTTATTATTAAAAACCGAGGCAAAGAAGGCATTAAGTAGCACAATCCTTTTCACATCCTTTGTCACTATTGACCTGCAAATCTGCAAATGCTGTGGGCCAGCAAGGCCGGAGCCTGGACAACCTTGCAGATTACTGCCTCCCATCCAGAGCCAAAGCATGCCATTGGCACTGCCTGGAAAAGCCACAGTGCAAGCAAACACTCCAGCTGGAAGTTCCTAACACAGGGCAAGAAGGGCTCTAGCCAGGACAGTACAAACTGCTGTTGAAGCAGATTACAAGGCAACGCTCAATATCTGCTTCATAAGAGCAGTGATAACAGAGGAGGCCTCTGGGAGGAAGCACTGTGAAAGGGAAAATTCTGAATGGAGAGACCATAACATGCTTTAACTTTTGGTCAGCCCTGAAGTGGTTAGGTGGCTGTGAGAAGGTGGTGAGGTGTCCCGGGACTTTTCAGCTGGTACCTGGGCCTGGATGGCTTTTGGGATGCTATTGAGATGACATTCTGTAGTACGGAGGTAGAACTACAACTCTCTTTGATGTCGTGTGTGCAGTCCTGCTTCAGCACTGCCTCTTAGATTATCTGTGTGTTGCTGCAGAGCGGTGCCCACGGTCCTAAAGGAGTCTGCAGGGCAGCCACAGGTCGCTGGAAGGGCTGGGAGACACCATTTGCTCTGCAGGGAGGGAAGGAGGAAAGAAGGGGTTAAAGGACAGAGGGAGGGACGGCTACATTAGCAGATGTCCAGGGCTGAAAAGTAGGTCACCTATTTCTGCCTCGGGGGGCGATTTGAAAATCGACACTACATCAATGCACAAACAAAGCTAAGTGATACAGCAAGGAATGAGCCTTAGAAGCCTGACAGAAATCCTCCAAGTATATACACAGCTCTTCTAACACACCATATACAGCTGTAAGACTAATTAAAAAATATATTTTTACCTGCATAAAAGTATATACAATCACATACGAGGAGGAGCTAATGAAAAAGAAAAAATTGAATGAAAAACAGCCATTAAAAGCCAAATTTCTCTTATTACCCATGCGCAAGGATTGGACAGATGTTCCAGGTTTTTCTCAGCAGCCTTATGCACGTTATTTAGGCCTGGACTCTCAAGGCTAAGTACTAACTCCTCTTGATGCCTTTGTGAGTCCCTGGAAGACAGACACTTGCAAATACTTCTGAGGTTGTGGTCCTCAGTGTGCTCGTGCCTCTCTTAACATGAAAAGTTTACATAGCATGACTGAAGCAGGTCAGGTGGTCTCTGCAAGACATTCCCTACCTCAGATGTTGAAATTACACGAACAGTTAATTGAGATCACCTACACTTTTCAGGAACCTAATCACGTGATACGGGGGCAAGGTCAGGACAGATGGGGTGAGGAGATAAAAGAAATTAGGTGGGTTTCTCTAGCCAGGTCAGGGTAGAGTCATTCAGTAATTATAGTCTCTCATTTATTCAGAAAAAAATTAATTTGAGGACAAATTCTGATAGACATAAAAGCAGCCCCAGCACATAACAATCACTCCTGACACTACATTATCCCCAAAGCATGAAAGCTATTGGACTCACTGTAACACAAATGATCTTTCAGGTAGGGAAAACCAATGGATTCTTTTTGCTTTGTATAATTTGTTCAGAAAACAGAATATTTCTTAACTTTCATCGATTTTTTTAAAAGCCTTAATGAGAAACTTCTGAAATATTTTAAATGCAGCAGAAAACACATGGATGGAGGGTTTGTTTGTTTGGGAGTATCAAGGAACAGTTAACAGGCACTCTTCATAGCTCTCTGGTGTGTGATGGTCCAAGCACAGTTTAAAAACTTATTCATTGATGACCTATTTCTTTCACACCAACAGTGAAATTACTCTTTGGAAAGAAGCTGTCAGTTGGAATCCTCAAACATGAGGGATTAAATCAGCTACCTCAAAACCAGACTTGGAGGGGGATGGAGGGAGTGTTATACATTTGCTACAGTCAAGTCCTTAGAGAGATCAGTTGAGTTTGGAGATACTTGTTCTCGAGCGGGAGCTGGAGAACTACCCTTTGCATTCTGGCATCTGTCTTAATCCATCCTAAGGTTAGCTCAAGTTCTGTTCAGCCTGGATATGGCATTCTTAGTGTGCCTGTGCCACTTTGCTAATTTAGAAAGGGTTAAATAGCATTGCCAAGTGGGTCATGAGGTCTCTGCAAGGCATTTCCTATCGTAGAGATGGGAACTACCTTCAGAGTTAATTGCAGTCACTTGGACTTTTTAGGAGCCTAATCCCTTTGACAGGTCCTCCTCATCTTTGCATACATGTTCCATACCATGAAGGCAGCAGGTCAGGACAGACAGGAAGAGAATGGGGCTGAGATAAAGAAAGCAACTTAATTTTCCTGGAAGTACTGTGAAGGTAATTTCTCCACCTTGTTTTTTCTTTGCGCATTTAGTCATCTTAGTTCTCAAAAGATGGGTCAGCTGATCATAGGGGTCCTTTCCGGCACTGAGACAGGGAAACATCTTCCTTTGTTCCTTCCTACCCAGTGGAACAATGGGTTAAAACCAGAGTTTGGCTCTCTATTTCAAGGCTGCAGTACTTGAACTATGTATAAGTTTTCATCTTGACCAGTTTGGGGGAATGACACAGCCTTTTCTGTGGTGGAGTTGAAGAGGAAGAAAGAGAAGAGAAAGGAAAAGCTTAAGGCAAAAATAACCTGCGACTGCTGCTTAGAACATGCACCTGATTAGATGACTGTGTTCACAAGTTTGCCTGGGTAATCCAGCCTGTTTCTATCATCTCTTTCAGTCCCCTGCTACCATTTCACAGAAACTCAGTAGTTACTAGGCAGCTGTATCATAGCTGGTTGGGAAATGACACAATATATGCACTTTGCACACTTGAAAAGCACCTTAATTTTCCTAGGAGAAGTACCATGAAGGCAATTTCTCTAACTTGTTTTTCCTCTGTGCTAGTTTAATCAGCTTAGCTATTAAAAGATAACATGGGTTTAGGACTATCATTAGAGCAGAGTGGTCATGTGGTTGTGGTGGTAATTAGCGCTGCTGCTGAACAGTGTTACATTTTTTTTAATAGGTAACTACATAACAAAACCAGTACTCAGGGCACATCTAATGAAGCTAAAGAAAAATGAGCACTCTCTCTCCTGGGATCTGTATTCAACCACTTGTCTAGCAGCTTTTCTTCTCTCTTTTCTCCTCTGTCATATTAGTATCTATATCAAAAGTGTTTAACTGCTTGAAATGGGATTAAGACACTGCAGTCTAAAATTGCAATCCTGCAATCCTTCTGCTCGGCTGTTCTGTAAGCTTTACGGTATCAAAAATCCTTGGGAGGCCACTGAGAGGGCCAAACAGGTGATATCTGAATCATGGTGTAGAAGCTCTGTATTATTCGGCCTGAGTCCCCAGGAGCTCAGCTTGGTCAGCATCCCAAATCCTAGGCCTGCTTCCAGGATACTGGACTCTTCACAACTCAAGAGTCCTTGGGTATGTTTTCTTTTGAAGCACAGCCAGAGGGAAAAGAAATGGAGATGGATGCTCCTTTTATACAACAGTCTTAATGAGACTGTGGTGTAGTTCCCATTCCCTTCTTTTGCCATGGGAATTTGAACCTGCACCTCTCAAATGTACCTATGACCAGATTACAAGCTCTCCTGGGGTGGGAATGTGCTGCCAGGCTCCGGTCAGGTCAGTTAGGACCAGAGAAGGATGAACAGTGCTGTATACCAGTCATCGAAGGCAACTTCTCTGTACCTGCACCGGGTGCCGCAAGTGTGTTTTGTTTACTGGACATTAAATTAAGTTCTGCTCACCTTTATCCCTAGACTTGGGGTTTAGCCTCAGATGCTTGTTGAAAAGTACATTATTTCTTCTGCTTCCAGTACACTGTTTTATTACTAGAGCATAATTTGCTTCTGATGTTAATAATTGATGTAACCAGGTTTTCCCCTGTTCCCCATGATTCCTAAGTGTTATGTTTGGCTGGGAGATGAACTGCAAGCCTCCAACCTTTTTATCTGCACAAGATAACCCAAAGGCTCAAGGGAAACCACCCTGCATTTATATGGGGACAGTGGTAGCACCAGGACCTAAGGTTTAGGACCATTAGGCTTCCATTTTTGCACCCATTTTCCCATGTAATAATTACCTTTTGACCATGCCCTCACCAGTACATCACTGTTTCCTCTGCTCTTTTAGAAAATGGATGGGGAGAAATCAGTGCTTTGCCCATAGTGCTGGCACATCATGCCAGCCTCTAGCATCCTCTCAGGAAGAAAGAGAGGCTCCACCCCAAGAGGGATGGGGTTGGTTAGTCAGGACAGCTTTTCTGTGTGGCCACTCAGCAGGCTCTCACACCTGCATGCTGGGCCCACACTGTGCACTTTGCTGGCAGGTCAGCAAAGCGAAGAAGTTCTGCCTGCTTTTTGCTCCCAGGTGATGTGACACGATTGCTGGTGCTGGGCAGGTGGGAGCAAAGGATGACCAATATTGGTATAAGCCCTCCCACTGAGATAGAAGGGGGATGGCCAAAGCACTCAAGTGAAAACAAAATGGGTTGGTGCCAAAACTTCTCTCCATGTTATGTTCTTTCCAGCAGGTCCACAAGCATGGTATGGAGGTCTTTTCCTCCTCCCCAGCAGCTCTGCCTTAGAAATGCTAATAGGATCAATGCTTGAAATGAGATTAGAAAACTGAACTTGAACATTTTGTTTCAACTAAATGGATTAACTTGTGGGTCTGGTGCAGTCAAACATCCATGTTCACCCTCAGGAGCATAACCATGAAGTTATTGTTCAGAAAAGCTCCTTCTTTCTTCTTAAAGCTACTTAGTTTTCGCAATTTTAATAAGATGTTGGGTTAAACATTAAATCATTAAAATTCTTTAATAGGCTTTATTCTCTCCTGAACTATAAGAGGAACAATGGATTTTGGAAGGGCTATGTTTAAACCAGAGGTGTTTTCATCTTGGCTGACCTTACTCTACAAATATTCATTCAGTGTTAACAGAGATGGGGACTCTGGTGTAAGGCACCCAATTGTCCCAGTTTTTCTGTGTCTGTTTCCTACGTGCAACTTGTCAGTGCTCAGAAGAGTGAACCTCAACCAGATTAAAAGAGGTTAGGCTATGACTTCATTTTATGCCTGAGTTGATTGAACAGCCAGATACCACCAGTGGGGAGGTTCAGCTCCAGACCTGTGTGCAGGTGCTCCCACTGCCTTGCAGGCACTGGTGCTTCCCTGTGCCTGTGGGAAACCCAAGTCTGCAAGCTGGGTAAACTGGAAACAAATAACCCTTCATAGGGGCCCTCAGCTGCCCTAGCGGGACAAAGGGAAGACAACATGTTGGTAGCGACACGACTATGGTTGTCTTGGCAGAGCTGAAGCAGAAAAACATCTCACGTGCTCATGGTCTGACATTATGGCTACATAAGAGCAGCAGCAGCTAATGGTGAAATGCTGCTGAAAGGCCACAGTCCTGCCTGCCCTCCTCTGCTGTCACATCCAGCACTTGCAGAGGCACAGGACAAGCTGGCTCGGCAGGCTGTGCCACTGCTTGGGAAGACGAGTTTGTTCTCCGAGGTGTGGCAGAGCTGCTGAGTCACAGCAAGCCCTAAGGAATGCTTCCCCTGGCACCTGCAGGGAGCCCACCAGACCCCACCAGCTCCTGGAGGGAGCACAGCTATGGCTGAGGGATTAATGGTGCACACTGAGGACTGAGCAGGCTGATTATTTGTAATCTTTTTATTTGCCTATCACTTTATGCTGAGGAAGTGGTTTCCTTGAGGGAGTAGAGGAATCCATCAGAAGTGTGCTGTCTCTTGAAGTGCCACAGGCAGCAGCCACCACCAAGTTAAGATACTGATATTTGAAATACTCATTTAGTAAAACACCATCAAGCTTCAGGTCCACTGCCTAAAAGTGAGAGTTTCCCTGCCAGCAGTAAAATACTACAGTCACCCGAAGCAGGCTAGGGTTTTGTTTCTGATTTGCCTGTAATCACAGGCACAGGAATGGTGTGGGGATCTTCAGATTTGCACATAACTCCCAGGGATAAAGGACTGGGGTTTCCCTCTTTTGCCTCTGGTTCAGCTTACTGTGTGATGTTGGGCAAGCCACATAACCTCCCCATTTCCCTCAGCTGTTCAGGAGTGGTTTGAGATCCTTCTTGTAGACATGGAATGTTTCTACCTTGAGGTAGTCATGCCCTGGCATTAGCAAATTACATGGTAACGGTAGTTTCACCTGGACAGTTGTAGTTTTAAAAAATAATTACACAAAATCAAGATTAAGAATTATATTGACTGGAAAACTCTAAGATAAAAACAGGGCCTATGAAGTCCCAAATTTTCTGGAATTGTGATGGTGGTGATAGGACCCTTGAAAATCAGATATGTGCCTGTGCAAATATTATCCTGCCTCTTCTGAGCTGAGATGCATCCCTTGCTGCCAGGGCACATTTGCTCAGGATATAGGATGTGTCCACAGCAGCACAGTTCAACACTTGGTTATTTGTGAGGACATGCCTAATATTTACAGGAACTATAAAAGTTAGCTAACTATTTTACTGCTGTAGTTGTTCTACACTCAAGCTATTAATCCCCTCTCCAGATACCACTTCTGGTGCTTGCTAAAGGTTATAATCTCATTATCCTTTTAACAACCTACCTGCTTGTCCAGGGGATGCCACTTAACATGGTACACTCATCTATCCATTATTTAGATCCATTCTTTCCTGTTAGCTCTCTGCTCACAATTTCCAGTGTCTTTGCTACAGACTGACATTGACAACGCAACCAGAACTGCCTCTACACACTTTATATTGTGAAATCTCCATTTGTTGTAGCTAGTGCAGGTTCTCACTGCTGGAACATGCACGTGGCATGTCATAAAACCACCCCACAAAAAAACAGACACAGTGAAAGGAAAGAAAACAAAAAGAGGACAGCTAAAATAAATGTGGAACAAATACAGTCTAGAGAGCTTTCTGGGCTGACCACCAGCTGAAATAATGAATAAAGAAACAATGTCCCATTTCATGTTGATTGTTTTGAGGATAAACCTCTTTATTTGTACATTTTACTAAATAAATCTGCTTTCATGAAAAAAAAGCAAAAGTCAGGCTGTACACTCAGAGACCTAACTGTGTAACTGTGCAGTAGATATCAGCAAATACATTTCATGCTGCTGAGTTTTTACCATGTGTTTGTGACACATTACGACCACATGTATCCATAATTGCTGCAGCTCCACTAACTTATTAATGCAGAATAAGGTGATCCTGTGTCTGTGCTGGCAGCCAACAATCTCCTTTCAACAGAAGCAACCCACCAGGCTCACGGTTTGGGGAGGGCTTCTGCTCACAGAGGTTTTGTGAAACAGGGATATGCCATCGTATACTGAAGGGGAACAAGCACAAGGAGAGCTCTTAGTAGGATAATGTATGCTGCAACTCAGTCTTTGGGAGAACCACTAATACCTACAGAGAGCACAGGAGCCAAAGCTTGGTCAACTGGTAGGAAAGACTTAGGAACACAAAGAAAGCTGACACTGTGGCCAGCGTTTTATGCAACAAGCATTACGAAACCAAGCACCTGAGCAGCTGGCAAGAGTTTCTGGACAAAGCACAAAGGCCAGGCCATGTTAGCCTGTTTGCAGCTATTGTAAATCTGATGGCTACCTTTTGCTTAGAAGCAAGCGTCCTAACCTATTTTTCTGTATTTAGAGAAACCCCACGCAGCCTATATCCTATTTTGAAATTCTTGAACAGAATACTATTGTGAAGGAGATGTGGAGTCCCTCTGATCTGAAAAGGGCATACACAGAAAGGTAAGCAAGCAGATTTAGCTATTACACTGTCCCTTTGTCAAAACCCCAAGATGTTTTATGTAGAGAGAGGCTCCCATTACCACCTTACTCTTGTAGACTAAGATTTGAGTCTATTTCTAGCTTGGATCACTATTTCTCTTCTGAAAAAGATGCTGCTTTCTGCAGCAGCACCCTCAATATTTATATCTCTTTGTAATATCAGTAACTTTGTCTTAATAGGAGCCGACCTGCTGATTGATTTTCAGTAAGATGTAAGTACAGCTGTACTGAGCTTAACTTTGTCAGATGAGCATGTGAAAGATGTCAAGACACATTATTCACAGTGGAGTTGCTTTATCCTAGACCGCTGATTCACAATGAAGGTAAAGAAATATATTGTTTTCCCCTCCCTTTGGTACATGAAATAAACGCAGTGCTACATTTCAGTTTTCATGTCCTTTGTACGAGGGGCCTGCAAGAGCTACCCTAATGCTAAACTATCATTTCAGCTCTCTTGTTTCTTTCCCTATGGTAAATAAATAAATTAATTAATAAGTCCTTGCCTTAACCAGCCCATGCCCTCTTGACAAGAAACTGGTCAAAACCACATTGAAACCCGACAAAATGTCACTGAAGCCAGGCAAAAGCCCACCAAAACCAGACAAAACCCATGGACACCAGGCAAGGCAGGTACGTGATGGTAACCTGCTGCCCACAGGCGATATGCTGCTGACCACGGCTGGGTGGTCTCCTCCAGGGACATGGATGTCAGCCTGACAGTGACATTGTGGGACCAGGGAGGCTGCCCTGAGGGGCCAAGGGGCTGCAGCCAGAGGGGTCACCACCTTTTCGGGCAGAGGTGATCTGGGAGGCTTTGTGAGGGAAAGCCAAAAGCACCCTGGCTGGCCAGAACTTGCTCATGCCTTTAAGACACAGGGTGCTCGACACGCACCGTGGGCGTCCTGTGCCAGCTGTGGGGCACAAGAGGCTGCCTGTTCAGGTGTGCGTCTGTCACCTGAGCTCTCCAGCAGAGCCCCTTGCCCTTGCCGTGCAGCAGCTACAGCCAGCGGCTCTGCAGGTGACAGGCAGGGAGGTTTGCCGAGGCTGAGGCACAGCACCCGCTCTGGATCCCACACACATCCATTCCAGAGCACTTCGGGCTCTATCAGCAATAGCGCGGCCACAGGAGCAGGGCAGGGATTGTCACCCTGCACTTGGCACTGGTCAGGCCAAACCTCGAGTGCTGTGTCCAGCTCTGGGCCCCTCACTAGAGGAAAGATATTAGAGCTACAGGAGCGTGTACAGAGAAGGGCAATGGAGAAGGGTCTGGAGCACAAATCTTGTGAGGAGCAGCTGAGGGAGCTGGGGATGATTGGCCTGGAGAAAAGGAGGCTCAGGGGAGACCTTATCGCTCTCTACCACTGCCTGAAAGAAGGGTGTAACCAGATGCGGGCTGGCCTCTTCTGCCAGCTAACAAGTGATAGGATAGGAAGAAATGGCCTGAAGTTGTGCTAGGGGACGTTTTAGATTGGATATTAGGAAAAATATCTTGACTGGAAAAATGGTCATGAATTAGAACCGGCTTCCCAGAGAAGAGGTAGAATCAACATCCCTAAAAGTGTTCAAAAGGCAGGTGGAACTTGGGGACACAGTTTAATGGCAAACAAGGTGGCGTTGTTGGTTGACGGCTGGACTTGATGACCTTAAAGGTCACTTCCAACTTTAACGATCCTATGCTTTTATAAAACACACACTGCCAGATCTCAGGCGGCGTTGGAGGCCTCACGGACACCTGCGCGGAGGCAGGCTCAGAAAAAGGCAAGTCCCGCTGGTGGAGGAGGCGGGCCCCGATCCCGCAACCTCGCGCATCCCAGGCGGGAGCTCTGGCACCGGACCCATCTGCCCCCCCCACGGCCCCCCCGGCTCCTCCGCGCGCCGCCGCCGCCCTGTTGTCAGGCAGTTTGGCGCCCGCGCGCGCCCCGGGGGCGTGGCCCCGCGCGCTGGCCAATGGCGAGGCGCGGCGGGTGAAGCCGCGGAACGGGCGCCACTGCCGCTCCGAGCGTCTCGGCACCGGATTGGGCGGGACGGGTTTATTTTTAAAAGGAATCCGCTCTCTCTATTGGCCGAGGAAGACGCCTGTCAGCGTGACGCTGCCTTGTTGCTAGGCCGGGAAGGTGGGAATCGAGGTGCGCCCGCCCCGTGCGCTGAGTGGCCAACGGGAAGCCGAGAGCCCGCCCCCATCCGCGTTCCACCCTATCGCAGCCGCGGAGCCGAGTGACTGACATTGGCCGGGCGGC